>OY804583.1:6157370-6255166 GCA_963680875.1 Bathymodiolus brooksi
CCACAAGTATGGGGGGGAAGAGTGGATACCAAAGGGGGTAATGAGAGGGTGTAATTAGGGGGAAGGTGATACAAGGGCACAAGTATGAAGATACCAAAGGGGGTAATGAGAGGGTGTAAATTAGAGAGGGACAGGTGATACAAGGGCCACAAGTATGAAGATACCAAAGGAGGTAATGAGAGGGTGTAAATTAGAGAGGGACAGGTGATACAAGGGCCACAAGTATGAAGATACCAAAGGAGGTAATGAGAGGGTGTAAATTAGAGAGGGACAGGTGATACAAGGGCCACAAGTATGAAGATACCAAAGGGGGTAATGAGAGGGTGTAAATTAGAGAGGGACAGGTGATACAAGGGCCACAAGTATGAAGATACCAAAGGGGGTAATGAGAGGGTGTAAATTAGAGAGGGACAGGTGATACAAGGGCCACAAGTATGAAGATACCAAAGGGGGTAATGAGAGGGTGTAAATTAGAGAGGGACAGGTGATACAAGGGCCACAAGTATGAAGATACCAAAGGAGTAATGAGAGGGTGTAAATTAGAGAGGGACAGGTGATACAAGGGCCAAAGTATGAAGATACCAAAGGAGTAATGAGAGGGTGTAAATTAGAGAGGGACAGGTGATACAAGGGCCAAAAGTATGAAGATACCAAAGGGGGTAATGAGAGGGTGTAAATTAGAGAGGGACAGGTGATACAAGGGCCAAAAGTATGAAGATACCAAAGGGAGTAATGAGAGGGTGTAAATTAGAGAGGGACAGGTGATACAAGGGCCAAAAGTATGAAGATACCAAAGGGGTAATGAGAGGGTGTAAATTAGAGAGGGACAGGTGATACAAGGGCCAAAAGTATGAAGATACCAAAGGAGTAATGAGAGGGTGTAAATTAGAGAGGGACAGGTGATACAAGGGCCACAAGTATGAAGATACCAAAGGAGTAATGAGAGGGTGTAAATTAGAGAGGGGACAGGTGATACAAGGGCCACAAGTATGAAGATACCAAGGAGTAATGAGAGGGGTGTAAATCAGAGAGGGACAGGTGATACAAGGGCCAAAAGTATGAAGATACTAAAGGAGTAATGAAGAGGGTGTAAATTAGAGAGGGACAGGTGATACAAGGGCCACAAGTATGAAGATACCAAGGGGGTAATGAGAGGGTGTAAATTAGAGAGGGACAGGTGATACAAGGGCCACAAGTATGAAGATACCAAAGGGGGTAATGAGAGGGTGTAAATCAGAGAGGGACAGGTGATACAAGGGCCAAAAGTATGAAGATACCAAAGGAGTAATGAGAGGGTGTAAATCAGAGAGGGACAGGTGATACAAGGGCAAAAGTATGAAGATACCAAAGGGGGTAATGAGAGGGTGTAAATCAGAGAGGGACAGGTGATACAAGGGCCAAAAGTATGAAGATACCAAAGGGGGTAATGAGAGGGTGTAAATTAGAGAGGGACAGGTGATACAAGGGCCAAAAGTATGAAGATACCAAAGGAGGTAATGAGAGGGTGTAAATCAGAGAGGGACAGGTGATACAAGGGCCAAAAGTATGAAGATACCAAAGGGGGTAATGAGAGGGTGTAAATTAGAGAGGGACAGGTGATACAAGGGCCAAAAGTATGAAGATACCAAAGGAGTAATGAGAGGGTGTAAAATTAGAGAGGGACAGGTGATACAAGGGCCAAAAGTATGAAGATACCAAAGGGGGTAATGAGAGGGTGTAAATTAGAGAGGGACAGGTGATACAAGGGCCAAAAGTATGAAGATACCAAAGGGGGTAATGAGAGGGTGTAAATTAGAGAGGGACAGGTGATACAAGGGCCACAAGTATGAAGATACCAAAGGAGTAATGAGAGGGTGTAAATTAGAGAGGGACAGGTGATACAAGGGCCAAAAGTATGAAGATACCAAAGGAGTAATGAGAGGGTGTAAATTAGAGAGGACAGGTGATACAAGGGCCAAAAGTATGAAGATACCAAAGGGGGTAATGAGAGGGTGTAAATTAGAGAGGGACAGGTGATACAAGGGCCACAAGTATGAAGATACCAAAGGGGGTAATGAGAGGGTGTAAATTAGAGAGGGACAGGTGATACAAGGGCCAAAAGTATGAAGATACCAAAGGAGTAATGAGAGGGTGTAAATTAGAGAGGGACAGGTGATACAAGGGCCAAAAGTATGAAGATACCAAAGGAGTAATGAGAGGGTGTAAATTAGAGAGGGACAGGTGATACAAGGGCCAAAAGTATGAAGATACCAAAGGAGTAATGAGAGGGTGTAAATTAGAGGGACAGGTGATACAAGGGCCAAAAGTATGAAGATACCAAAGGGGGTAATGAGAGGGTGTAAATTAGAGAGGGACAGGTGATACAAGGGCCAAAAGTATGAAGATACCAAAGGAGTAATGAGAGGGTGTAAATTAGAGAGGGACAGGTGATACAAGGGCCACAAGTATGAAGATACCAAAGGGGGTAATGAGAGGGTGTAAATTAGAGAGGGACAGGTGATACAAGGGCCAAAAGTATGAAGATACCAAAGGGGTAATGAGAGGGTGTAAATTAGAGAGGGACAGGTGATACAAGGGCCAAAAGTTTGAAGATACCAAAGGGGGTAATGAGAGGGTGTAAATTAGAGAGGGACAGGTGATACAAGGGCCAAAAGTATGAAGATACCAAAGGAGTAATGAGAGGGTGTAAATTAGAGAGGGACAGGTGAAACAAGGGCCAAAAGTATGAAGATACCAAAGGAGTAATGAGATGGTGTAAATTAGAGAGGGACAGGTGATACAAGGGCCAAAAGTATGAAGATACCAAAGGAGTAATGAGAGGGTGTAAATTAGAGAGGGACAGGTGATACAAGGGCCACAAGTATGAAGATACCAAAGGGGGTAATGAGAGGGTGTAAAATTAGAGAGGGACAGGTGATACAAGGGCCAAAAGTATGAAGATACCAAAGGGGGTAATGAGAGGGTGTAAATTAGAGAGGGACAGGTGATACAAGGGCCAAAAGTTGAAGATACCAAAGGGGGTAATGAGAGGGTGTAAATTAGAGAGGGACAGGTGATACAAGGGCCAAAAGTATGAAGATACCAAAGGAGTAATGAGAGGGTGTAAATTAGAGAGGGACAGGTGATACAAGGGCCAAAAGTATGAAGATACCAAAGGGGGTAATGAGAGGGTGTAAATTAGAGAGGGACAGGTGATACAAGGGCCAAAATTATGAAGATACCAAAGGGGGTAATGAGAGGGTGTAAATTAGAGAGGGACAGGTGATACAAGGGCCACAAGTATGAAGATACCAAAGGAGTAATGAGAGGGTGTAAATTAGAGAGGGACAGGTGATACAAGGGCCAAAAGTATGAAGATACCAAAGGAGTAATGAGAGGGTGTAAATTAGAGAGGGACAGGTGATACAAGGGCCAAAAAGTTTGAAGATACCAAAGGGGGTAATGAGAGGGTGTAAATTAGAGAGGGACAGGTGATACTAGGGCCACAAGTATGAAGATACCAAAGGAGGTAATGAGAGGGTGTGTAAATTAGAGAGGGACAGGTGATACAAGGGCCACAAGTATGAAGATACCAAAGGAGTAATGAGAGGGTGTAAATTAGAGAGGGACAGGTGATACAAGGGCCAAAAGTATGAAGATACCAAAGGAGTAATGAGAGGGTGTAAATTAGAGAGGGGACAGGTGATACAAGGGCCAAAAGTATGAAGATACCAAAGGAGTAATGAGAGGGTGTAAATTAGAGAGGGAACAGGTGATACAAGGGCCAAAAGTATGAAGATACCAAAGGGGGTAATGAGAGGGTGTAAATTAGAGAGGGACAGGTGATACAAGGGCCACAAGTATGAAGATACCAAAGGATTAATGAGAGGGTGTAAATTAGAGAGGGACAGGTGATACAAGGGCCAAAGTATGAAGATACCAAAGGAGTAATGAGAGGGTGAAATTAGAGAGGGACAGGTGATACAAGGGCCAAAAGTATGAAGATACCAAAGGAGTAATGAGAGGGTGTAAATTAGAGAGGGACAGGTGATACAAGGGCCAAAAGTATGAAGATACCAAAGGGGGTAATGAGAGGGTGTAAATTAGAGAGGGACAGGTGATACAAGGGCACAAGTATGAGATACCAAAGGGGGTAATGAGAGGGTGTAAATTAGAGAGGGACAGGTGATACAAGGGCCAAAAGTATGAAGATACCAAAGGAGTAATGAGAGGGTGTAAATTAGAGAGGGACAGGTGATACAAGGGCCAAAAGTATGAAGATACCAAAGGAGTAATGAGAGGGTGTAAATTAGAGAGGGACAGGTGATACAAGGGCCAAAAGTATGAAGATACCAAAGGAGTAATGAGAGGGTGTAAATTAGAGAGGGACAGGTGATACAAGGGCCAAAATATGAAGATACCAAAGGGGGTAATGAGAGGGTGTAAATTAGAGAGGGACAGGTGATACAAGGGCCAAAAGTATGAAGATACCAAAGGGGGTAATGAGAGGGTGTAAATTAGAGAGGGACAAGTGATACAAGGGCCAAAAGTATGAAGATACCAAAGGAGTATGAGAGGGTGTAAATTAGAGAGGGACAGGTGATACAAGGGCCAAAAGTATGAAGATACCAAAGGAGTAATGAGAGGGTGTAAATTAGAGAGGGACAGGTGATACAAGGGCCACAAGTATGAAGATACCAAAGGGGGTAATGAGAGGGTGTAAATTAGAGAGGGACAGGTGATACAAGGGCCAAAAGTATGAAGATACCAAAGGGGGTAATGAGAGGGTGTAATTAGAGAGGGACAAGTGATACAAGGACCAAAAGTATGAAGATACCAAAGGAGTAATGAGAGGGTGTAAATTAGAGAGGGACAGGTGATACAAGGGCCAAAAGTATGAAGATACAAAGGAGTAATGAGAGGGTGTAAATTAGAGAGGGACAGGTGATACAAGGGCCAAAAGTTTGAAGATACCAAAGGGGTAATGAGAGGGTGTAATTAGAGAGGGACAGGTGATACAAGGGCCAAAAGTATGAAGATACCAAAGGGGCGTAATGAGAGGTGTAAATTAGAGAGGGACAGGTGATACAAGGGCCAAAAGTATGAAGATACCAAAGGGGTAATGAGAGGGTGTAAATTAGAGAGGGACAGGTGATACAAGGGCCAAAAGTATGAAGATACCAAGGGGGGTAATGAGAGGGTGTAAATTAGAGAGGGACAGGTGATACAAGGGCCAAAAGTATGAAGATACCAAGGGGGTAATGAGAGGGTGTAAATTAGAGAGGGACAGGTGATACAAGGGCCAAAAGTATGAAGATACCAAGGGGGTAATGAGAGGGTGTAAATTAGAGAGGGACAGGTGATACAAGGGCAAAAGTATGAAGATACCAAAGGGGGTAATGAGAGGGTGTAAATTAGAGAGGGACAGGTGATACAAGGGCCAAAAGTATGAAGATACCAAGGGGGTAATGGAGGGTGTAAATTAGAGAGGGACAGGTGATACAAGGGCCAAAAGTTTGAAGATACCAAAGGGGGTAATGAGAGGGTGTAAATTAGAGAGGGACAGGTGATACAAGGGCCAAAAGTTTGAAGATACCAAAGGGGTAATGAGAGGGTGTAAATTAGAGAGGGACAGGTGATACAAGGGCCAAAAGTATGAAGATACCAAAGGAGTAATGAGAGGGTGTAAATTAGAGAGGGACAGGTGATACAAGGGCCAAAAGTTTGAAGATACCAAAGGGGTAATGAGAGGGTGTAAATTAGAGAGGGACAGGTGATACAAGGGCCAAAAGTTTGAAGATACCAAAGGGGTAATGAGAGGGTGTAAATTAGAGAGGGACAGGTGATACAAGGCCAAAAGTATGAAGATACCAAAGGAGTAATGAGAGGGTGTAAATTAGAGAGGGACAGGTGATACAAGGGCCAAAGTATGAAGATACCAAAGGAGTAATGAGAGGGTGTAAATTAGAGAGGGACAGGTGATACAAGGGCCAAAAGTTTGAAGATACCAAAGGGGTAATGAGAGGGTGTAAATTAGAGAGGGACAGGTGATACAAGGGCCAAAAGTTTGAAGATACCAAAGGGTAATGAGAGGGTGTAAATTAGAGAGGGACAGGTGATACAAGGTCCAAAAGTTTGAAGATACCAAAGGAGTAATGAAGAGGGTGTAAATTAGAGAGGGACAGGTGATACAAGGGCCAAAAGTTTGAAGATACCAAAGGGGTAATGAGAGGGTGTAAATTAGAGAGGGACAGGTGATACAAGGGCCAAAAGTTTGAAGATACCAAAGGGGTAATGAGAGGGTGTAAATTAGAGAGGGACAGGCGATACAAGGGCCAAAAGTTTGAAGATACCAAAGGGGTAATGAGAGGGTGTAAATCAGAGAGGGACAGGTGATACAAGGGCCAAAAGTTTGAAGATACCAAAGGGGTAATGAGAGGGTGTAAATTAGAGAGGGACAGGTGATACAAGGGCCAAAAGTATGAAGATACCAAAGGGGTAATGAGAGGGTGTAAATTAGAGAGGGACAGGTGATACAAGGGCCAAAAGTATGAAGATACCAAAGGGGGTAATGAGAGGTGTAAATTAGAGAGGGACAGGTGATACAAGGGCCAAAAGTTTGAAGATACCAAAGGGGTAATGAGAGGGTGTAAATTAGAGAGGGACAGGTGATACAAGGGCCAAAAGTTGAAGATACCAAAGGGGGTAATAGAGAGGTGTAAATTAGAGAGGGACAGGTGATACAAGGGCCAAAAGTATGAAGATACCAAAGGGGGTAAATGAGAGGGTGTAAATTAGAGAGGGACAGGTGATACAAGGGCCAAAAGTATGAAGATACCAAAGGGGGTAATGAGAGGGTGTAAATTAGAGAGGGACAGGTGATACAAGGGCCAAAAGTTTGAAGATTACAAAGGAGTAATGAGAGGGTGTAAATTAGAGAGGGACAGGTGATACAAGGGCCAAAAGTATGAAGATACCAAAGGAGTAATGAGAGGGTGTAAATTAGAGAGGGACAGGTGATACAAGGGCCAAAAGTATGAAGATACCAAAGGGGTAATGAGAGGGTGTAAATTAGAGAGGGACAGGTGATACAAGGGCCAAAAGTTTTGAAGATACCAAAGGGGTAATGAGAGGGTGTAAATTAGAGAGGGACAGGTGATACAAGGGCCAAAGTATGAAGATACCAAAGGAGTAATGAGAGGGTGTAAATTAGAGAGGGACAGGTGATACAAGGGCCAAAGTATGAAGATACCAAAGGGGGTAATGAGAAGGTGTAAATTAGAGAGGGACAGGTGATACAAGGGCCAAAAGTATGAAGATACCAAAGGAGTAATGAGAGGGTGTAAATTAGAGAGGGACAGGTGATACAAGGGCCAAAAGTTTGAAGATACCAAAGGGGATAATGAGAGGGTGTAAATTAGAGAGGACAGGTGATACAAGGGCCAAAAGTATGAAGATACCAAAGGGGGTAATGAGAGGGTGTAAATTAGAGAGGGACAGGTGATACAAGGGCCAAAAGTATGAAGATACCAAAGGGGGTAATGAGAGGGTGTAAATTAGAGAGGGACAGGTGATACAAGGGCCAAAAGTATGAAGATACCAAAGGAGTAATGAGAGGGTGTAAATTAGAGAGGGACAGGTGATACAAGGGCCAAAAGTATGAAGATACCAAAGGGGGTAATGAGAGGGTGTAAATTAGAGAGGGACAGGTGATACAAGGGCCAAAAGTATGAAGATACCAAAGGAGTAATGAGAGGGTGTAAATTAGAGAGGGACAGGTGATACAAGGGCCAAAAGTTTGAAGATACCAAAGGGGGTAATGAGAGGGTGTAAATTAGAGAGGGGCAGGTGATACAAGGGCCAAAAGTATGAAGATACCAAAGGAGTAATGAGAGGGTGTAAATTAGAGAGGGACAGGTGATACAAGGGCCAAAAGTATGAAGATACCAAAGGGGTAATGAGAGGGTGTAAATTAGAGAGGGACAGGTGATACAAGGGCCAAAAGTATGAAGATACCAAAGGGGTAATGAGAGGGTGTAAATTAGAGAGGGACAGGTGATACAAGGGCCAAAAGTATGAAGATACCAAAGGAGTAATGAGAGGGTGTAAATTAGAGAGGGACAGGTGATACAAGGGCCAAAAGTATGAAGATACCAAAGGAGTAATGAGAGGGTGTAAATTAGAGAGGGACAGGTGATACAAGGGCCAAAAGTATGAAGATACCAAAGGAGTAATGAGAGGGTGTAAATTAGAGAGGGACAGGTGATACAAGGGCCAAAAGTATGAAGATACCAAAGGGGTAATGAGAAGGTGTAAATTAGAGAGGGACAGGTGATACAAGGGCCAAAAGTATGAAGATACCAAAGGAGTAATGAGAAGGTGTAAATTAGAGAGGGACAGGTGATACAAGGGCCAAAAGTTTGAAGATACCAAAGGAGTAATGAGAAGGTGTAAATTAGAGAGGAACAGGTGATACAAGGGCCAAAAGTTTGAAGATACCAAAGGAGTAATGAGAGGGTGTAAATTAGAGAGGGACAGGTGATACAAGGGCCAAAAGTATGAAGATACCAAAGGGGTAATGAGAAGGTGTAAATTAGAGAGGGACAGGTGATACAAGGGCCAAAAGTATGAAGATACCAAAGGGGTAATGAGAGGGTGTAAATTAGAGAGGGACAGGTGATACAAGGGCCAAAAGTATGAAGATACCAAAGGGGGTAATGAGAGGGTGTAAATTAGAGAGGGACAGGTGATACAAGGGCCAAAAGTTTGAAGATACCAAAGGGGTAATGAGAGGGTGTAAATTAGAGAGGGACAGGTGATACAAGGGCCAAAAGTTTGAAGATACCAAAGGGGGTAATGAGAGGGTGTAAATTAGAGAGGGACAGGTGATACAAGGGCCAAAAGTTTGAAGATACCAAAGGGGTAATGAGAGGGTGTAAATTAGAGAGGGACAGGCGATACAAGGGCCAAAAGTTTGAAGATACCAAAGGGGTAATGAGAGGGTGTAAATCAGAGAGGGACAGGTGATACAAGGGCCAAAAGTTTGAAGATACCAAAGGGGTAATGAGAGGGTGTAAATTAGAGAGGGACAGGTGATACAAGGGCCAAAAGTATGAAGATACCAAAGGGGTAATGAGAGGGTGTAAATTAGAGAGGGACAGGTGATACAAGGGCCAAAAGTATGAAGATACCAAAGGGGGTAATGAGAGGGTGTAAATTAGAGAGGGACAGGTGATACAAGGGCCAAAAGTTTGAAGATACCAAAGGGGTAATGAGAGGGTGTAAATTAGAGAGGGACAGGTGATACAAGGGCCAAAAGTTTGAAGATACCAAAGGGGGTAATGAGAGGGTGTAAATTAGAGAGGGACAGGTGATACAAGGGCCAAAAGTATGAAGATACCAAAGGGGGTAATGAGAGGGTGTAAATTAGAGAGGGACAGGTGATACAAGGGCCAAAAGTATGAAGATACCAAAGGGGGTAATGAGAGGGTGTAAATTAGAGAGGGACAGGTGATACAAGGGCCAAAAGTATGAAGATACCAAAGGAGTAATGAGAAGGTGTAAATTAGAGAGGGACAGGTGATACAAGGGCCAAAAGTTTGAAGATACCAAAGGAGTAATGAGAAGGTGTAAATTAGAGAGGAACAGGTGATACAAGGGCCAAAAGTTTGAAGATACCAAAGGAGTAATGAGAGGGTGTAAATTAGAGAGGGACAGGTGATACAAGGGCCAAAAGTATGAAGATACCAAAGGGGTAATGAGAAGGTGTAAATTAGAGAGGGACAGGTGATACAAGGGCCAAAAGTATGAAGATACCAAAGGGGTAATGAGAGGGTGTAAATTAGAGAGGGACAGGTGATACAAGGGCCAAAAGTATGAAGATACCAAAGGGGGTAATGAGAGGGTGTAAATTAGAGAGGGACAGCTGATACAAGGGCCAAAAGTATGAAGATTACAAAGGAATAATGAGAAGGTGTAAATTAGAGAGGGACAGGTGATACAAGGGCCACAAGTATGAAGATACCAAAGGGGTAATGAGAGGGTGTAAATTAGAGAGGGACAGGTGATACAAGGGCCAAAAGTATGAAGATACCAAAGGGGGTAATGAGAGGGTGTAAATTAGAGAAGGACAGGTGATACAAGGGCCACAAGTATGAAGATACCAAAGGGGTAATGAGAGGGTGTAAATTAGAGAGGGACAGGTGATACAAGGGCCAAAAGTTTGAAGATACCAAAGGGGGTAATGAGAGGGTGCAAATTAGAGAGGGACAGTGATACAAGGGCCAAAAGTATGAAGATACCAAAGGGGGTAATGAGAGGGTGTAAATTAGAGAGGGACAGGTGATACAAGGGCCAAATGTTTGAAGATACCAAAGGGGGTAATGAGAGGGTGTAAATTAGAGAGGGACAGGTGATACAAGGGCAAAAAGTTTGAAGATTACAAAGGAGTAATGAGAGGGTGTAAATTAGAGAGGGACAGCTGATACAAGGGTAAAAAGTATGAAGATTACAAAGGAATAATGAGAAGGTGTAAATTAGAGAGGGACAGGTGATACAAGGGCCACAAGTATGAAGATACCAAAGGGGTAATGAGAGGGTGTAAATTAGAGAGGGACAGGTGATACAAGGGCCAAAAGTATGAAGATACCAAAGGGGGTAATGAGAGGGTGTAAATTAGAGAGGGACAGGTGATACAAGGGCCACAAGTATGAAGATACCAAAGGGGTAATGAGAGGGTGTAAATTAGAGAGGGACAGGTGATACAAGGGCCAAAAGTATGAAGATACCAAAGGGGGTAATGAGAGGGTGTAAATTAGAGAGGGACAGGTGATACAAGGGCCAAAAGTATGAAGATACCAAAGGGGTAATGAGAGGGTGTAAATTAGAGAGGGACAGGTGATACAAGGGCCAAAAGTATGAAGATACCAAAGGGGGTAATGAGAGGGTGTAAATTAGAGAGGGACAGGTGATACAAGGGCCAAAAGTATGAAGATACCAAAGGAGTAATGAGAGGGTGTAAATTAGAGAGGGACAGGTGATACAAGGGCCAAAAGTATGAAGATACCAAAGGGGGTAATGAGAGGGTGTAAATTAGAGAGGGACAGGTGATACAAGGGCCAAAAGTATGAAGATACCAAAGGAGTAATGAGAGGGTGTAAATCAGAGAGGGACAGGTGATACAAGGGCCAAAAGTATGAAGATACCAAAGGGGGTAATGAGAGGGTGTAAATTAGAGAGGGACAGGTGATACAAGGGCCAAAAGTATGAAGATACCAAAGGGGGTAATGAGAGGGTGTAAATTAGAGAGGGACAGGTGATACAAGGGCCAAAAGTATGAAGATACCAAAGGGGGTAATGAGAGGGTGTAAATTAGAGAGGGACAGGTGATACAAGGGCCAAAAGTATGAAGATACCAAAGGGGGCAATGAGAGGGTGTAAATTAGAGAGGGACAGGTGATACAAGGGCCAAAAGTATGAAGATACCAAAGGGGGTAATGAGAGGGTGTAAATTAGAGAGGGACAGGTGATACAAGGGCCAAAAGTATGAAGATACCAAAGGGGGTAATGAGAGGGTGTAAATTAGAGAGGGACAGGTGATACAAGGGCTAAAAGTATGAAGATACCAAAGGGGGTAATAAGAGGGTGTAAATTAGAGAGGGACAGGTGATACAAGGGCCAAAAGTATGAAGATACCAAAGGGGTAATGAGAGGGTGTAAATTAGAGAGGGACAGGTTATACAAGGGCCAAAAGTATGAAGATACCAAAGGAGTAATGAGAGGGTGTAAATTAGAGAGGGACAGGTGATACAAGGGCCAAAAGTATGAAGATACCAAAGGGGGTAATGAGAGGGTGTAAATTAGAGAGGGACAGGTGATACAAGGGCCAAAAGTATGAAGATACCAAAGGGGGTAATGAGAGGGTGTAAATTAGAGAGGGACAGGTGATACAAGGGCCAAAAGTATGAAGATACCAAAGGGGGTAATGAGAGGGTGTAAATTAGAGAGGGACAGGTTATACAAGGGCCAAAAGTATGAAGATACCAAAGGGGTTAATGAGAGGGTGTAAATTAGAGAGGGACAGGTGATACAAGGGCCAAAAGTATGAAGATACCAAAGGAGTAATGAGAGGGTGTAAATTAGAGAGGGACAGGTGATACAAGGGCCAAAAGTATGAAGATACCAAAGGAGTAATGAGAGGGTGTAAATTAGAGAGGGACAGGTGATACAAGGGCCAAAAGTATGAAGATACTAAAGGGGGTAATGAGAGGGTGTAAATTAGAGAGGGACAGGTGATACAAGGGCCAAAAGTATGAAAATACCAAAGGGGTAATGAGAGGGTGTAAATTAGAGAGGGACAGGTGATACAAGGGCCTAAAGTATGAAGATACCAAAGGGGGTAATGAGAAGGTGTAAATTAGAGAGGGACAGGTGATACAAGGGCCAAAAGTATGAAGATACCAAAGGGGGTAATGAGAGGGTGTAAATTAGAGAGGGACAGGTGATACAAGGGCCAAAAGTATGAAGATACCAAAGGGGGTAATGAGAAGGTGTAAATTAGAGAGGGACAGGTGATACAAGGGCCAAAAGTATGAAGATACCAAAGGGGGTAATGAGAAGGTGTAAATTAGAGAGGGACAGGTGATACAAGGGCCAAAAGTATGAAGATACCAAAGGGGGTAATGAGAAGGTGTAAATTAGAGAGGGACAGGTGATACAAGGGCCAAAAGTATGAAGATACCAAAGGGGGTAATGAGAGGGTGTAAATTAGAGAGGGACAGGTGATACAAGGGCCAAAAGTATGAAGATACCAAAGGAGTAATAAGAGGGTGTAAATTAGAGAGGGACAGGTGATACAAGGGCCAAAAGTATGAAGATACCAAAGGAGTAATGAGAGGGTGTAAATTAGAGAGGGACAGGTGATACAAGGGCCAAAAATATGAAGATACCAAAGGGGGTAATGAGAGGGTGTAAATTAGAGATGGACAGGTGATACAAGGGCCAAAAGTATGAAGATACCAAAGGGGTAATGAGAGGGTGTAAATTAGAGAGGGACAGGTGATACAAGGGCCAAAAGTATGAAGATACCAAAGGGGGTAATGAGAAGGTGTAAATTAGAGAGGGACAGGTGATACAAGGGCCAAAAGTATGAAGATACCAAAGGGGGTAATGAGAGGGTGTAAATTAGAGAGGGACAGGTGATACAAGGGCCAAAAGTATGAAGATACCAAAGGGGGTAATGAGAAGGTGTAAATTAGAGAGGGACAGGTGATACAAGGGCCAAAAGTATGAAGATACCAAAGGGGGTAATGAGAAGGTGTAAATTAGAGAGGGACAGGTGATACAAGGGCCAAAAGTATGAAGATACCAAAGGGGGTAATGAGAAGGTGTAAATTAGAGAGGGACAGGTGATACAAGGGCCAAAAGTATGAAGATACCAAAGGGGGTAATGAGAGGGTGTAAATTAGAGAGGGACAGGTGATACAAGGGCCAAAAGTATGAAGATACCAAAGGGGGTAATGAGAAGGTGTAAATTAGAGAGGGACAGGTGATACAAGGGCCAAAAGTATGAAGATACCAAAGGGGGTAATGAGAAGGTGTAAATTAAAGAGGGACAGGTGATACAAGGGCCAAAAGTATGAAGATACCAAAGGGGGTAATGAGAGGGACAGGTGATACAAGGGCCAAAAGTATGAAGATACCAAAGGGGTAATGAGAGGGTGTAAATTAGAGAGGGACAGGTGATACAAGGGCCAAAAGTATGAAGATACCAAAGGGGGTAATGAGAAGGTGTAAATTAGAGAGGGACAGGTGATACAAGGGCCAAAGGTATGAAGATACCAAAGGGGGTAATGAGAGGGTGTAAATTAGAGAGGGACAGGTGATACAAGGGCCAAAAGTATGAAGATACCAAAGGGGGTAATGAGAAGGTGTAAATTAGAGAGGGACAGGTGATACAAGGGCCAAAAGTATGAAGAGACCAAAGGGGGTAATGAGAAGGTGTAAATTAGAGAGGGACAGGTGATACAAGGGCCAAAAGTATGAAGATACCAAAGGGGGTAATGAGAAGGTGTAAATTAGAGAGGGACAGGTGATACAAGGGCCAAAAGTATGAAGATACCAAAGGGGGTAATGAGAGGGTGTAAATTAGAGAGGGACAGGTGATACAAGGGCCAAAAGTATGAAGATACCAAAGGGGGTAATGAGAGGGTGTAAATTAGAGAGGGACAGGTGATACAAGGGCCAAAAGTATGAAGATACCAAAGGAGTAATGAGAGGGTGTAAATTAGAGAGGGACAGGTGATACAAGGGCCAAAAGTATGAAGATACCAAAGGGGGTAATGAGAGGGTGTAAATTAGAGAGGGACAGGTGATACAAGGGCCAAAAGTATGAAGATACCAAAGGAGTAATGAGAGGGTGTAAATCAGAGAGGGACAGGTGATACAAGGGCCAAAAGTATGAAGATACCAAAGGGGGTAATGAGAGGGTGTAAATTAGAGAGGGACAGGTGATACAAGGGCCAAAAGTATGAAGATACCAAAGGGGGTAATGAGAGGGTGTAAATTAGAGAGGGACAGGTGATACAAGGGCCAAAAGTATGAAGATACCAAAGGGGGTAATGAGAGGGTGTAAATTAGAGAGGGACAGGTGATACAAGGGCCAAAAGTATGAAGATACCAAAGGGGGCAATGAGAGGGTGTAAATTAGAGAGGGACAGGTGATACAAGGGCCAAAAGTATGAAGATACCAAAGGGGGTAATGAGAGGGTGTAAATTAGAGAGGGACAGGTGATACAAGGGCCAAAAGTATGAAGATACCAAAGGGGGTAATGAGAGGGTGTAAATTAGAGAGGGACAGGTGATACAAGGGCTAAAAGTATGAAGATACCAAAGGGGGTAATAAGAGGGTGTAAATTAGAGAGGGACAGGTGATACAAGGGCCAAAAGTATGAAGATACCAAAGGGGTAATGAGAGGGTGTAAATTAGAGAGGGACAGGTTATACAAGGGCCAAAAGTATGAAGATACCAAAGGAGTAATGAGAGGGTGTAAATTAGAGAGGGACAGGTGATACAAGGGCCAAAAGTATGAAGATACCAAAGGGGGTAATGAGAGGGTGTAAATTAGAGAGGGACAGGTGATACAAGGGCCAAAAGTATGAAGATACCAAAGGGGGTAATGAGAGGGTGTAAATTAGAGAGGGACAGGTGATACAAGGGCCAAAAGTATGAAGATACCAAAGGGGGTAATGAGAGGGTGTAAATTAGAGAGGGACAGGTTATACAAGGGCCAAAAGTATGAAGATACCAAAGGGGTTAATGAGAGGGTGTAAATTAGAGAGGGACAGGTGATACAAGGGCCAAAAGTATGAAGATACCAAAGGAGTAATGAGAGGGTGTAAATTAGAGAGGGACAGGTGATACAAGGGCCAAAAGTATGAAGATACCAAAGGAGTAATGAGAGGGTGTAAATTAGAGAGGGACAGGTGATACAAGGGCCAAAAGTATGAAGATACTAAAGGGGGTAATGAGAGGGTGTAAATTAGAGAGGGACAGGTGATACAAGGGCCAAAAGTATGAAAATACCAAAGGGGTAATGAGAGGGTGTAAATTAGAGAGGGACAGGTGATACAAGGGCCTAAAGTATGAAGATACCAAAGGGGGTAATGAGAAGGTGTAAATTAGAGAGGGACAGGTGATACAAGGGCCAAAAGTATGAAGATACCAAAGGGGGTAATGAGAGGGTGTAAATTAGAGAGGGACAGGTGATACAAGGGCCAAAAGTATGAAGATACCAAAGGGGGTAATGAGAAGGTGTAAATTAGAGAGGGACAGGTGATACAAGGGCCAAAAGTATGAAGATACCAAAGGGGGTAATGAGAAGGTGTAAATTAGAGAGGGACAGGTGATACAAGGGCCAAAAGTATGAAGATACCAAAGGGGGTAATGAGAAGGTGTAAATTAGAGAGGGACAGGTGATACAAGGGCCAAAAGTATGAAGATACCAAAGGGGGTAATGAGAGGGTGTAAATTAGAGAGGGACAGGTGATACAAGGGCCAAAAGTATGAAGATACCAAAGGAGTAATAAGAGGGTGTAAATTAGAGAGGGACAGGTGATACAAGGGCCAAAAGTATGAAGATACCAAAGGAGTAATGAGAGGGTGTAAATTAGAGAGGGACAGGTGATACAAGGGCCAAAAATATGAAGATACCAAAGGGGGTAATGAGAGGGTGTAAATTAGAGAGGGACAGGTGATACAAGGGCCAAAAGTATGAAGATACCAAAGGGGTAATGAGAGGGTGTAAATTAGAGAGGGACAGGTGATACAAGGGCCAAAAGTATGAAGATACCAAAGGGGGTAATGAGAAGGTGTAAATTAGAGAGGGACAGGTGATACAAGGGCCAAAAGTATGAAGATACCAAAGGGGGTAATGAGAGGGTGTAAATTAGAGAGGGACAGGTGATACAAGGGCCAAAAGTATGAAGATACCAAAGGGGGTAATGAGAAGGTGTAAATTAGAGAGGGACAGGTGATACAAGGGCCAAAAGTATGAAGATACCAAAGGGGGTAATGAGAAGGTGTAAATTAGAGAGGGACAGGTGATACAAGGGCCAAAAGTATGAAGATACCAAAGGGGGTAATGAGAAGGTGTAAATTAGAGAGGGACAGGTGATACAAGGGCCAAAAGTATGAAGATACCAAAGGGGGTAATGAGAGGGTGTAAATTAGAGAGGGACAGGTGATACAAGGGCCAAAAGTATGAAGATACCAAAGGGGGTAATGAGAAGGTGTAAATTAGAGAGGGACAGGTGATACAAGGGCCAAAAGTATGAAGATACCAAAGGGGGTAATGAGAAGGTGTAAATTAGAGAGGGACAGGTGATACAAGGGCCAAAAGTATGAAGATACCAAAGGGGGTAATGAGAGGGACAGGTGATACAAGGGCCAAAAGTATGAAGATACCAAAGGGGTAATGAGAGGGTGTAAATTAGAGAGGGACAGGTGATACAAGGGCCAAAAGTATGAAGATACCAAAGGGGGTAATGAGAAGGTGTAAATTAGAGAGGGACAGGTGATACAAGGGCCAAAGGTATGAAGATACCAAAGGGGGTAATGAGAGGGTGTAAATTAGAGAGGGACAGGTGATACAAGGGCCAAAAGTATGAAGATACCAAAGGGGGTAATGAGAAGGTGTAAATTAGAGAGGGACAGGTGATACAAGGGCCAAAAGTATGAAGAGACCAAAGGGGGTAATGAGAAGGTGTAAATTAGAGAGGGACAGGTGATACAAGGGCCAAAAGTATGAAGATACCAAAGGGGGTAATGAGAAGGTGTAAATTAGAGAGGGACAGGTGATACAAGGGCCAAAAGTATGAAGATACCAAAGGGGGTAATGAGAGGGTGTAAATTAGAGAGGGACAGGTGATACAAGGGCCAAAAGTATGAAGATACCAAAGGGGGTAATGAGAAGGTGTAAATTAGAGAGGGACAGGTGATACAACGGCCAAAAGTATGAAGATACCAAAGGGGGTAATGAGAAGGTGTAAATTAGAGAGGGACAGGTGATACAAGGGCCAAAAGTATGAAGATACCAAAGGGGGTAATGAGAAGGTGTACATTAGAGAGGGACAGGTGATACAAGGGCCAAAAGTATGAAGATACCAAAGGGGGTAATGAGAAGGTGTAAATTAGAGAGGGACAGGTGATACAAGGGCCAAAAGTATGAAGATACCAAAGGGGGTAATGAGAGGGTGTAAATTAGAGAGGGACAGGTGATACAAGGGCCAAAAGTTTGAAGATACCAAAAGGGGTAATGAGAGGGTGTAAATTAGAGAGGGACAGGTGATACAAGGGCCAAAAGTTTGAAGATTACAAAAGGGGTAATGAGAAGGTGTAAATCAGAGAGGGACAGCTGATACAAGGGCCAAAAGCTTGAAGATTCCAAAGGAGTAATGAGAGGGTGTAAATTAGAGAGGGACAGGTGATACAAGGGCCACAAGTATGAAGATACCAAAGGGGGTAATGAGAGGGTGTAAATCAGAGAGGGACAGGTGATACAAGGGCCAAAAGTTTGAAGATTCCAAAGGAGTAATGAGAGGGTGTAAATTAGAGAGGGACAGGTGATACAAGGGCCACAAGTATGAAGATACCAAAGGGGGTAATGAGAGGGTGTAAATTAGAGAGGGACAGGTGATACAAGGGCCACAAGTATGAAGATACCAAAGGGGGTAATGAGAGGGTGTAAATCAGAGAGGGACAGGTGATACAAGGGCCAAAAGTATGAAGATACCAAAGGAGTAATGAGAGGGTGTAAATTAGAGAGGGACAGGTGATACAAGGGCCAAAAGTTTGAAGATACCAAAGGAGTAATGAGAGGGTGTAAATTAGAGAGGGACAGGTGATACAAGGGCCAAAAGTTTGAAGATTCCAAAGGAGTAATGAGAGGGTGTAAAATAGAGAGGGACAGGTGATACAAGGGCCAAAAGTTTGAAGTTTCCAAAGGGGTAACGAGAAGGTGTAAATCAGAGAGGGACAGGTGATACAAGGGCCAAAAGTTTGAAGATACCAAAAGGGGTAATGAGAGGGTGTAAATCAGAGAGGGACAGGTGATACAAGGGCCAAAGGTTTGAAGATTCCAAAGGAGTAATGAGAGGGTGTAAATTAGAGAGGGACAGGTGATACAAGGGCCACAAGTTTGAAGATTACAAAAGGGGTAATGAGAAGGTGTAAATCAGAGAGGGACAGCTGATACAAGGGCCAAAAGTTTGAAGATACCAAAGGGGTAACGAGAAGGTGTAAATCAGAGAGGGACAGCTGATACAAGGGCCAAAAGCTTGAAGATTCCAAAGGAGTAATGAGAGGGTGTAAATTAGAGAGGGACAGGTGATACAAGGGCCACAAGTATGAAGATACCAAAGGGGGTAATGAGAGGGTGTAAATCAGAGAGGGACAGGTGATACAAGGGCCAAAAGTTTGAAGATTCCAAAGGAGTAATGAGAGGGTGTAAATTAGAGAGGGACAGGTGATACAAGGGCCACAAGTATGAAGATACCAAAGGGGGTAATGAGAGGGTGTAAATTAGAGAGGGACAGGTGATACAAGGGCCAAAAGTTTGAAGATACCAAAGGAGTAATGAGAGGGTGTAAATTAGAGAGGGACAGGTGATACAAGGGCCAAAAGTTTGAAGATACCAAAGGAGTAATGAGAGGGTGTAAATTAGAGAGGGACAGGTGATACAAGGGCCAAAAGTTTGAAGATTCCAAAGGAGTAATGAGAGGGTGTAAATTAGAGAGGGACAGGTGATACAAGGGCCAAAAGTTTGAAGTTTCCAAAGGGGTAACGAGAAGGTGTAAATCAGAGAGGGACAGGTGATACAAGGGCCAAAAGTTTGAAGATACCAAAAGGGGTAATGAGAGGGTGTAAATCAGAGAGGGACAGGTGATACAAGGGCCAAAAGTTTGAAGATTCCAAAGGAGTAATGAGAGGGTGTAAATTAGAGAGGGACAGGTGATACAAGGGCCACAAGTTTGAAGATTACAAAAGGGGTAATGAGAAGGTGTAAATCAGAGAGGGACAGCTGATACAAGGGCCAAAAGTTTGAAGATACCAAAGGGGTAACGAGAAGGTGTAAATCAGAGAGGGACAGCTGATACAAGGGCCAAAAGTTTGAAGTTTCCAAAGGGGTAACGAGAAGGTGTAAATCAGAGAGGGACAGGTGATACAAGGGCCAAAAGTTTGAAGATACCAAAGGGGTAACGAAAAGGTGTAAATCAGAGAGGGACAGCTGATACAAGGGCCAAAAGTTTGAAGTTTCCAAAGGGGTAACGAGAAGGTGTAAATCAGAGAGGGACAGGTGATACAAGGGCCAAAAGTTTGAAGATACCAAACGGGGTAATGAGAGGGTGTAAATTAGAGAGGGACAGGTGATACAAGGGCCAAAAGTTTGAAGATACCAAAAGGGGTAATGAGAGGGTGTAAATCAGAGAGGGACAGGTGATACAAGGGCCAAAAGTTTGAAGATACCAAAGGGGTAACGAGAAGGTGTAAATCAGAGAGGGACAGCTGATACAAGGGCCAAAAGTTTGAAGTTTCCAAAGGGGTAACGAGAAGGTGTAAATCAGAGAGGGACAGGTGATACAAGGGCCAAAAGTTTGAAGATACCAAAAGGGGTAATAAGAGGGTGTAAATCAGAGAGGGACAGGTGATACAAGGGCCAAAAGTATGAAAGATTAAAATTCCAAAAGGGGTAATCAGAAGGTGTAAATCAGAGAGGGACAGGTGATTCAAGGGCCAAAAGTTTGAAGATTCCAAAAGAGTAATGAGAAGGTGTAAATCAGAGAGGGACAGGTGATACAAGGGCCAAAAGTTTGAAGATTCCAAAGGGGTAATGCGAAGGTGTAAATCAGAGAGGGACAGCTGATACAAGGGCCAAAAGTTTGAAGATACCAAAAGGGGTAATGAGAGGGTGTAAATCAGAGAGGGACAGATGATACAAGGGCCAAAAGTTTGAAGATTCCAAAAGGGGTAACGAGAAGGTGTAAATCAGAGAGGGACAGGTGATACAAGGGCCAAAAGTTTGAAGATTCCAAAGGGGTAATGAGAAGGTGTAAATCAGAGAGGGACAGATGATACAAGGGCCAACGGTTTGAAGATACCAAAAGGGGTAATGAGAGGGTGTAAATCAGAGAGGGACAGGTGATACAAGAGCCAAAAGTATGAAAGATTAAAATTCCAAAAGGGGTAATGAGAAGGTGTAAATTAGAGAGGGACAGGTGATACAAGGGCCAAAAGTATGAAAGATTAAAATTCCAAAAGGGGTAATCAGAAGGTGTAAATCAGAGAGGGACAGGTGATTCAAGGGCCAAAAGTTTGAAGATTCCAAAAGAGTAATGAGAAGGTGTAAATCAGAGAGGGACAGGTGATACAAGGGCCAAAAGTTTGAAAGATTAAAATTCCAAAAGGGGTAATCAGAAGGTGTAAATCAGAGAGGGACAGGTGATACAAGGGCCAACAGTTTGAAAGATACCAAAAGGGTAATCAGAAGCCGTAAATCAGAGAGGGACAGGCGATACAAGGGCCAAAAGTTTGAAAGATACCAAAAGGGTAATCAGAAGCTGTAAATCAGAGAGGGACAGGTGATACAAGGGCCAAAAGTTTGAAAGATACCAAAAGGGTAATGAGAAGGTGTATATCAGAGAGGGACAGGTGATTCAAGGGCCAAAAGTTTGAAAGATTAGAATTCCAAAAGGGGTAATCAGAAGGTGTAAATCAGAGAGGGACAGGTGATACAAGGACCAAAAGCTTGAAAGATACCAAAAGGGTAATCAGAAGCTGTAAATCAGAGAGGGACAGGTGATACAAGGGCCAAAAGCTTGAAGATTCCAAAGGAGTAATTAGAAGGTGTAAATCAGAGAGGGACAGGTGATACAAGGGCCAAAAGTTTGAAGATACCAAAAGGGTAATCAGAAGCTGTAAATCAGAGAGGGACAGGTGATACAAGGGCCAAAAGTTGAAAGATTAAAATTCCAAAAGGGGTAATCAGAAGCTGTAAATCAGAGGGACAGGTGATACAAGGGTCAAAAGTTTGAAAGATTAAAATTCCAAAAGGGGTAATCAGAAGCCGTAAATCAGAGAGGGACAGGTGATACAAGGGCCAAAATTTGAAGACATCAAAAGAGTATTCAGAAGTCGTAAATCAGAGAGGGACAGGTGATACAAGGGCCAAAAGTTTGAAGATACCAAAAGGATAATCAGAAGACATAAATCAGAGAGGGACAGGTGATTCAAGGGCCAAAAGCTTGAAGATTCCAAAGGAGTAATGAAAAGGTGTAAATCAGAGAGGGACAGGTGATACAAGGGCCAAAAGTTTGAAGATACCAAAAGGGTAATCAGAAGCCGTAAATCAGAGAGGGACAGGTGATACAAGGGCCAAAAGTTTGAAGATACCAAAAGGGGTAATGAGAAGGTGTAAATCAGAGAGGGACAGGTGATACATGGGCCAAAAGTTTGAAAATACCAAAAGGGTAATGAGAGGGTGTAAATCAGAGAGGAACAGGTGATTCAAGGGCCAAAAGTTTGAAGATTCCAAAAGGGTAATGAGAAGGTGTAAATCAGAGAGGAACAGGTGATACAAGAGCCAAAAGAAAATTGATAAAAGGATAAACAATGATCTACAAATCTTTACACAGAAAACTAAAGACTGAGCAACATGAACCTCACAAAAAAATGGGGGTGAACTCAGGTGCTCCGGAAGGGTAGGCAGTTCTTGGTTGCTTGGTGAACTCAGGTGCTCCCGAAGGGTAGACAGTTCTTGGTTGTTTGGTGAACTCAGGTGCTCTGGAAAGGTAGGCAGTTCTTGGTTGTTTGGTGAACCCAGGTGCTCCGGAAGGGTAGGCAGTTCTTGGTTGTTTGGTGAACTCAGGTGCTCCGGAAGGGTAGGCAGTTCTTGGTTGTTTGGTGATCTCAGGTGCTACGGAAGGGTAGACAGTTCTTGGTTGCTTGGTGAACCCAGGTGCTCCGGAAGGGTAGACAGTTCATGGTTGTTTGGTGAACTCAGGTGCTCCGGAAGGGTAGGCAGTTCTTGGTTGCTTAGTGAACTCAGGTGCTCCAGATGGGTAGGCAGTTCTTGGTTGTTTGGTGAACTCAAGTGCTCCGGAAGGGTAGGTAGTTCTTGGTTGTTTGGTGAACTCAGGTGCTCCTGAAGGGTAGGCAGTTCTTGGTTGTTTGGTGAACTCAGGTGCTCCAGAATGGTAGGCAGTTCTTGGTTGTTTGGTGATCTCAGGTGCTCCGGAAAGGGAGGCAGTTCTTGGTTGCTTGGTGAACTCAGGTGCTCCGGAAGGGTAGGTGGTTCTTGGTTGTTTGATGAACTTAGATGCTCCGGAAGGGTAGGCAGTTCTTGGTTGTTTGGTGATCTCAGGTGCTCCGGAAGGGTAGGCATTTCTTGGTTGTTTGGTGATGGCCATGAATATTATGTTCCATCTTGTTGTAGTCACTAACAGTCAATTTTTAATTAATAATCACCAGATTTTATCATGAGCAACATGATGGGTGCCATTTCGGGGGGTTTTGTTTTGTTCAATTTTAAGTAGTGCACTGTGAACAATTGTGTCTTTTTTTTCTTTTGGCCTATATATTATCATTTTACCACTTAGATTACATCTATGGTGTCTTCAAACTTTTCTTTGTTACTGGAAGTATGCATTGTCTTTTCTTGGTGTGCAAATAATTATGCATCAGGCTCTGCATTTCTTTTTTAATTTATTTCCCCTGTCATCACCTCTACATTTACTTCCCATTCATACTCATACCATTACATAAGTATAACAGAACTTCACCATGCATGGACAGCTTTAGACAGATAAAATAGCTGATTGAAATCAACTTCCATAGTCAACAGATCTTATATTTTTTGTCTGCATTCATCGTAAATCTTAACAGGGGAGATTTTGATGAATTCTGACAGATCATATGGTAATTAAATAAACATTCTGATTGATCAACAATTTATAGATGATGGAATAATTGAATAAATAAATTTATTTGGCACTTCATCAATGTCAAAAATTGCAGAGTAAATGATGTTCATTATGAGTTATCTTCCTTGCAACATGTTCATTATGATTTATCTCCCTTGCAATATGTTTATTATGAACTATATTAATTGCAATATGTTCATTATGAGTGATCTTCCTTGAAATATGCTCATTATGAATTATCTCCCTTGAAATATGTTCATTATGAGTTACACATATCTCCCTTACAATATGTTAATTATGAGTTATCTCCCCTGTAATAAATAGAGACCAAAATGTCTCGACTCTGCTGCCCATAATAATATTATGTAGATGGTTTGTGTCATATCATATGACAGTAATTCTTTACGATATGATCCCTAATGGAAATTTTGTAATAAAATTAAAAAAAAAATATTATTGTTGATGTTTGATGTAGAGGAGCCACGGTTCTGGTGTTTAATGCCACTTTCAACAATACTTCCGCTACATCGTGGCAGTCAGTTTTATTGGTGGAGGAAACAGGAGTACCCATAGAAAACCACAAACCTGTCGCAAGTTACTGATAAACATTATCACACAATGTTGTATCGAATACACCTCGCCTGAACGAGATTCGAACCCACAACGTTAGTGGTGATAGGCACTGATTGCATGAGTAGCTATATAAATCTTACTACCATATGATCACGGCCACGGCAACCCCTATAAGATTATAGAGGAGTTACTACTTTATTTTTTTCCTTCTGACAATGCTGTCAAATTATTTTGTTTTACCTTTTTTTTGCAAAAAAACAAATATATGATACTGAATAAAGGAAGTGAACTTTGAACAATAAGTTAATAATAGAATTGTAGAGGACGTGCTACTTTATTTTGGTATTAAATTCCGACTCTATCAGAATTTGTTCTAGTTTGTTTTACTAAGTAGATAATTATATAAGTTGTTTCAAGATTTCTACTATACAAAATACAGTAATACACTAATTTTGCTTATTTTGCATTAAACAACAATCACTCGCTCCCACAAAAGTAAAATATCAGAACAGCTTTGAATTTGATTGTATTCTGAATTTTCATGATTAACATTAGAGGTCATCAGATATGCTTCATTATTTATATAATTTCTATAAGTATTTGAAGATAAAGATCTTCCTATAAAGAAATCAATTAATAAATAATGTACATAACAGACCTCTATGTATGTTGTACCAGTCACTATAAAACATTTTAAGGAAATTTGAAGTTATGATATTAGGTAAAAACAACAATATTAATCTCTTGTCAGCATACCTGAAAAGACTATTCCAGAAATATTTGAATTCTCTATTGCACTACATTTTGATGTAAACAATGTGGAAAACACTTACATGACCGCATCGTTTCAGTAAGAGGGGAGGCTTGTGATATAAAACTAGTTTTACCCTGCCACTTTTTATTGAAGTGTCATGTATTTATGTGTTGGGGGTCATCTATTTATGTGTTGGGGGTCATGTATTTATGTGTTGGGGGTCATCTATTTATGTGTTGGGGGTCATGTATTTATGTGTTGGGGGTCTTGTATTTGTGTGTTGGGGGTCATGTATTTATGTGTTGGGGGTCATGCATTTATGTGTTGGGGGTCATGTATTTATGTGTTGGGGGTCATGTATTGATGTGTTGAGGGTCATGTATTTATGTGTTGGGGTCATGTATTTATGTGTTGGGGGTCATGTATTTATGTGTTGGGTCATGTATTTGTTAGTTGGGGGTATTGTATTTGTGTGTTGGGGGTCATGTATTTGTGTTGGGGGTCATGTATTTGTGTGTTGGGGTCATGTATTGATGTGTTGAGGGTCATGTATTTATGTGTTGGGGGACATGTATTTATGTGTTGGGGGTCATGCATTTATGTGTTGGGGGTCATGTATTTGTGTGTTGGGGGTCATGCATTTGTGTGTTGGGGGTCATGTATTTATGTGTTGGGGGTCATGTATTTGTTTGTTGGGGGTATTGTATTTGTGTGTTGGGGGTCATGTATTTATGTGTTGGGGGGCATGTATTGATGTGTTGGGGGTCATGTATTTATGTGTTGGGGGTCATGTATTTGTCTTGGGGTTCATGTATTTATGTGTTGGGGGTCATGCATTTGTGTGTTGGGGTCATGCATTTATGTGTTGGGGTCATGTATTTATGTGTTGGGGTCATGTATTTGTGTGCTGGGGGTCATGTATTTGTGTGTTGGGGGTCATGTATTTATGTGTTGGAGGTCATGTATTTGTGTGTTGGGGGTCATGTATTTATGTGTTGGGGGTCATGTATTTGTGTGTTGGGGGTCATGTATTTATGTGTTGGGGGTCATGTATTTGTGTGTTGGGGGTCAGTATTTGTGTGTTGGGGGTCATGTATTTATGTGTTGGGGTCATGTATTTATGTGTTGGGGGTCATGTATTTGTGTGTTGGGGGTCATGTATTTGTGTGTCATGTATTTATGTGTTGGGGGTCATGTATTTGTGTGTTGGGGGTCATGTATTTATGTGTTGGGGGTCATGTATTTATGTGTTGGGGGCATGTATTTATGTGTTGGGGGTCATGTATTTATGTGTTGGGGGTCATGCATTTGTGTATTGGGGTCATGCATTTATGTGTTGGGGGTCATGTATTTATGTGTTGGGGTCATGTATTTGTGTGTTGGGGGTCATGTATTTATGTGCTGGGGTCATGTATTTATGTGTTGGGGTCATGTAATTGTGTGTTGGGGGTCATGTATTTATGTGTTGGGGGTCATGCATTTATGTGTTGGGGGTCATGTATTTGTTTGTTGGGGGTATTGTATTTGTGTGTTGGGGTCATGTATTTATGTGTTGGGGGACATGTATTTATGTGTTGAGGTCATGTATTGATGTGTTGAGGGTCATGTATTTATGTGTTGGGGTCATGTATTTATGTGTTGTGGGTCATGTATTTATGTGTTGGGGGTCATGTATTTGTTTGTTGGGGGTATTGTATTTGTGTGTTGGGGGTCATGTATTTATGTGTTGGGGGTCATGTATTTGTGTGTTGGGGTCATGTATTGATGTGTTGAGGGTCATGTATTTATGTGTTGGGGGTCATGTATTTATGTGTTGGGGTCATGTATTGATGTGTTGAGGGTCATGTATTTATGTGTTGGGGTCATGTATTTATGTGTTGGGGGTCATGTATTTATGTGTTGGGGGTCATGTATTTGTTAGTTGGGGGTATTGTATTTGTGTGTTGGGGGTCATGTATTTGTGTTGGGGGTCATGTATTTGTGTGTTGGGGTCATGTATTGATGTGTTGAGGGTCATGTATCTATGTGTTGGGGGACATGTATTTATGTGTTGGGGGTCATGCATTTATGTGTTGGGGGTCATGTATTTGTGTGTTGGGGGTCATGCATTTGTGTGTTGGGGGTCATGTATTTGTGTGTTGGAGGTCTTGTATTTATGTGTTGGGTCATGTATTTATGTGTTGGGGGGCATGTATTGATGTGTTGGGGGTCATGTATTTATGTGTTGGGGGTCATGTATTTGTCTTGGGGGTCATGTATTTATGTGTTGGGGGTCATGCATTTGTGTGTTGGGGTCATGCATTTATGTGTTGGCGGTCATGTATTTATGTGTTGGGGTCATGTATTTGTGTGTTGGGGGTCATGTATTTATGTGTTGGGGTCATGTATTTATGTGTTGGGGTCATGTAATTGTGTGTTGGGGGTCATGCATTTATGTGTTGGGGGTCATGTATTTATGTGTTGGGGGTCATGCATTTATGTGTTGAGGGTCATGTATTTATGTGTTGGGGGTCATGTATTTATGTGTTGGGGGTCATGCATTTATGTGATGGGGGTCATGTATTTATGTGTTGGGGGTCATGCATTTGTGTGTTGGAGGTCATGTATTTGAGTGTTAGGGGTCATGCATTTGTGTGTTGGAGGTCATGTATTTGAGTGTTAGGGGTCATGTATTTGTGTGTTGGAGGTCTTGTATTTATGTGTTGGGGGTCATGTATTTATGTGTTGGGGGTCATGCATTTATGTGTTGGGGGTCATGTATTTATGTGTTGGGGGTCATGTATTTATGTGTTGGGGTCATGTATTTATGTGTTGGGGGTCATGTATTTGTGTGTTGGGGTCATGTATTTATGTGTTGGGGGTCATGTATTTATGTGTTGGGGATCATGTATTTATGTGTTGGGGGTCATGTATTTATGTGTTGGGGGTCATGTATTTATATGTTGGGGGTCATGTATTTGTGTTTTGGGGGAATTAATTTTGCCTCTGTTTCTATAATGTTCTGACAACGAGGTATTTTTTTAATTCTTAATTTATTACTAAGTACAGTGTTCTAGGATTTTTCTGCAACTTCACCATCTACCACACAAAATTAACTAAAGCAGTACTTAAAAACTTCACCATCTTGTATTGGTAGTACCAGTCTACCACACTAAATTAACTAAAGCAGTGCTTAAAAACTCCACCATCTTGTACTGGTAGTACCAGTCTACCACACTAAATTAACTAAAGCAGTACTTAAAAACTTCATCATCTAGTACTGGTAGTACCAGTCTACCACATTAAATTAACTAAAGCATTACTTAAAAACTTCACCATCTGGTACTGATAGTACCAGTCTACCACACTAAATTAACTAAAGCAGTACTTCAAAATTTCATCAGAGCTTAATTAAATCAAATAGACAGAAATAAACTACATTTAGCAGATTAAAGATTAAAAGAGGGGTGGGTATGTGGGTTATTTAGATTTGATGGGTTTTTTGTGTGACAAATTTTGATTGGGCCACACCTATTACATTATAAAGTATTTTCAGAAATAACCTCTCTTTACAAAATCGTAAATTTAATTTTCAAAGAAATAACGCTTGGCTAAACCATATTGTTTACCCACTCAAACGATATCTTTATTATTGAGCATATTCATGAGGAAGACAATCAGAAATAACTTCCGTGTATAAAACCGGAAATTCAAATTGGGAAAAATAACGCATCATTGACAACATAATGTTTACCCACTAAAATGGCATCAATAATTCCATATTGAATGCCCGGTGAAGTAAATCAGGGCAGAATGTTTTTGTTTTTTTTGTAATCAATATTTTATTTCATCATCTTCTTATACAACATGATGCAACATAATTACAATAAGATACTATATCTAAATGATTGCATGTAATAAGCACAAAATTATAAGTTTATTCCCTAATTCAATTGCAGTGCCAGAGTAATATTTCTCCAGTTTTCTTCTATCTGATTTGCATTTGTCGTGGATAGGAGATAAGGGACCGACCATTTAACTTGAAGGGGGCAGGGGGTTATGGTTTTTTGTTTCGTTCAGAAATTATTTTTTTCGGACAACACAAGAGTTAGAATATTTTTTCTTTTGTCGTGCAAAACACAAATTTTTTTCTCTCCAGAATTCAACATTAGGTTATATGACAAAAACTCTGAATCAGATTATTTTTTTTTTCCTCCACCAAAATCGGAATATTTTTTTCAGCAACATTGGGAATCAGAATATTTTTTTAGAAAAAAACCATAACCCCCCCCCCCTCCCCTTCAAGTTAAATGGTCGTTCCCTAACATGAAGCTAAATCAACATTTTTATGCTTTTTCAACATAGTGTGGTAACCCTCCGCAGTGGGTAATGAATTCTTAATTTTACATGCATAGAGATATTTCTTAGCCAACAAACTGCAAATATTGACACACTGTGGAAGGTCACCCGAGTAGCAATTAAACTTACACACAAAAGGGTCCATATCTAACTTCAAATTCAAGGATTTTTGACGATATGATGATTAAACTGATCCAAATGTTTTTAGCATATTGACACTCCCAAAAAAAATGTTCAATTTTTTCAATAGCATCATTACAAAAAGTGCATAATGCTGTTTCAGAGAGTTTACATTTCATCAAGAGGTGGTTTGTAAAAATAATTCTGTGATTTATTTTAAGCTGAAAAGACTGAAGTTGAGTATCATTTAACAAATAAAAAGTCGAAGAATATACATTTTCCCATTCTTCTTCTGAAACTTCTCTTCCTAAGAATAATTCCCATTTGTTTTGACTTTTCAATGTTTTCCAGTTATTTTTTCAATCAATATCCTATAGAAATATTTTGTTGGCTTTTCTATAGACTTTAGAAGGTTTATATATTTATCATTAACTTCTTCAAAAGGAATCAAATTTAGAATAGTTTGTCTCCACTCTCTTGGTACTGTGTTAATGAGTCCATGAAAATCTATGAAATTGACATTTAAATTATACTTATTGCTAAATCCTTCTAAAGTCATAAATCCAACATCCCTCTCCATTAGATCATTAATAAAAATAACTCCCTTTTTGCACCAATTTTTTTTCGAAAAACCTGTTTACTTGCCACCTTTATCTTTGTATTATACCAAAGGTGTTGGATAAGAGCATTTTCGGGGGCTGTGTGCTTATTCTCAGTATACTAACGGAGGGGGGTAAGTCCGGCACAACACTGTAACCAGAACCTGGTTTCAATGCAATCCCTTTCTGTAGCACTTCGTCCCGGTCCATCAAGCTGCTGAAGCACACAATACAATTTCGCTTATTTTCATCCATTCCACCCGGTAGGCGGTGAACTGCGGTCAACAACATGACATTAGCTCTTTCATTAGAGATTCCCAATTGTTTCTCAAAACTTTCACGGACCTTTATTTCAGTTACCCGTGGAGTCTCATCGAGTTTTCCGGGGATACCTCGAAGGACCAAGTTCCATTTCCGCCCCCACATTTCTAATTTCAACCTTTCATGGGTTTCTTTTTTAATCTTTTCATCCATAATCTCCTCAAAACAGTATTAATTTTCTGGTCAAATTCGGAGTGGATGACGTATGCTCTACAAACTATTCCAAATTTACAACCTTGTTGTCAATGTTTGAAATTTTGTATGTTATACCTTGCACTTCACATGAGAAGTTTATATGCAATAATTGTGCAAAACATTCTGAAATGTCACAGCCCTCATATTGTTTTTTAATTTCCTCCAGGGGTGGTTTTACAACTTCAAATTCTATACCCGCTGACATTGTTTACAAAAGAGAACCGGTTTTCGTTGTGGTTCTAAGTGTGAATGAGAAAACTAAAAGCTCACTTTTGTTCAATTTTAGTTATAACCACCAAAGTTTTCTAGTCACATTTAGGGCTGTTTTGACGTGAAGATATTCTTGTTTTGATGTGAAGATATTCTTGTTTTGACGTGAAGATATTCTTGTTTTGACATGAAGATATTCTTGTTTTGACTTGAAGATATTCTTGTTTTGACGTGAAGATATTCTTGTTTTGACATGAAGATATTCTTGTTTTGACGTGAAGATATTCTTGTTTTCTAGTCCTCAGATACACATTTAGGGCTGTTTTGACGTGAAGATATTCTTGTTTTGACGTGAAGATATTCTTGTTTTGACATGAAGATATTCTTGTTTTGACGTGAAGATATTCTTGTTTTGACGTGAAGATATTCTTGTTTTGACATGAAGATATTCTTGTTTTGACGTGAAGATATTCTTGTTTTGACGTGAAGATATTCTTGTTTTGACATGAAGATATTCTTGTTTTGACGTGAAGATATTCTTGTTTTCTAGTCCTCAGATACACATTTAGGGCTGTTTTGACGTGAAGATATTCTTGTTTTGACGTGAAGATATTCTTGTTTTGACGTGAAGATATTCTTGTTTTGACGTGAAGATATTCTTGTTTTGACGTGAAGATATTCTTGTTTTGACATGAAGATATTCTTGTTTTGACGTGAAGATATTCTTGTTTTGACGTGAAGATATTCTTGTTTTGACATGAAGATATTCTTGTTTTCTAGTCCTCAGATACACATTTAGGGCTGTTTTGACGTGAAGATATTCTTGTTTTGACGTGAAGATATTCTTGTTTTGACGTGAAGATATTCTTGTTTTGACGTGAAGATATTCTTGTTTTGACATGAAGATATTCTTGTTTTGACATGAAGATATTCTTGTTTTCTAGTCCTCAGATACACATTTAGGGCTGTTTTGTCGAAGATATTCTTGTTTTGACGTGAAGATATTCTTGTTTTGACGTGAAGATATTCTTGTTTTGACATGAAGATATTCTTGTTTTGACGTGAAGATATTCTTGTTTTGACGTGAAGATATTCTTGTTTTGACATGAAGATATTCTTGTTTTGACGTGAAGATATTCTTGTTTTGACGTGAAGATATTCTTGTTTTGACATGAAGATATTCTTGTTTTGACGTGAAGATATTCTTGTTTTCTAGTCCTCAGATACACATTTAGGGCTGTTTTGACGTGAAGATATTCTTGTTTTGACGTGAAGATATTCTTGTTTTGACGTGAAGATATTCTTGTTTTGACGTGAAGATATTCTTGTTTTGACATGAAGATATTCTTGTTTTGACGTGAAGATATTCTTGTTTTGACGTGAAGATATTCTTGTTTTGACATGAAGATATTCTTGTTTTCTAGTCCTCAGATACACATTTAGGGCTGTTTTGACGTGAAGATATTCTTGTTTTGACGTGAAGATATTCTTGTTTTGACATGAAGATATTCTTGTTTTGACGTGAAGATATTCTTGTTTTGACATGAAGATATTCTTGTTTTGACATGAAGATATTCTTGTTTTCTAGTCCTCAGATACACATTTAGGGCTGTTTTGACGTGAAGATATTCTTGTTTTGACGTGAAGATATTCTTGTTTTGACGTGAAGATATTCTTGTTTTGACGTGAAGATATTCTTGTTTTGACATGAAGATATTCTTGTTTTGACGTGAAGATATTCTTGTTTTGACGTGAAGATATTCTTGTTTTGACGTGAAGATATTCTTGTTTTGACATGAAGATATTCTTGTTTTGACGTGAAGATATTCTTGTTTTGACGTGAAGATATTCTTGTTTTGACATGAAGATATTCTTGTTTTGACGTGAAGATATTCTTGTTTTGACGTGAAGATATTCTTGTTTTGACATGAAGATATTCTTGTTTTGACGTGAAGATATTCTTGTTTTGACGTGAAGATATTCTTGTTTTGACATGAAGATATTCTTGTTTTGACGTGAAGATATTCTTGTTTTCTAGTCCTCAGATACACATTTAGGGTTGTTTTGACGTGAAGATATTCTTGTTTTGACATGAAGATATTCTTGTTTTGACGTGAAGATATTCTTGTTTTCTAGTCCTCAGATACACATTTAGGGTTGTTTTGATGTGAAGATATTCTTGTTTTGACGTGAAGATATTCTTGTTTTGACGTGAAGATATTCTTGTTTTGACATGAAGATATTCTTGTTTTGACGTGAAGATATTCTTGTTTTGACATGAAGATATTCTTGTTTTGACGTGAAGATATTCTTGTTTTCTAGTCCTCAGATACACATTTAGGGTTGTTTTGACGTGAAGATATTCTTGTTTTGACGTGAAGATAGTCTTGTTTTGACGTGAAGATATTCTTGTTTTGGTGTCTAGTCGTATTATAATGAAAATTTCTGGAGCCAGTTGATATATGAACCAAACCTTCCCTTTTACCGGAAGTCATTCCAGAATGGGTTATGGTGTAAAATATTTTATGCGCAATGCTGGTAGCTAAGTTTGCCCCTGCAACAATATTTTTCTATGCATGGCCCAATCTTATATCAGTTCAAATATTTCACTAACACCAGTAAATATTTCACTGAAAAGTTTGAAATAACACCAGTAAATATTTCACTGAAAAGTTTGAAATAACATCAGTAAATATTTCACTGAAAAGTTGAACTAACATCAGTAAATATTTCACTGAAAAGTTTGAAATAACATCAGTAAATATTTTACTGAAAAGTTTGACTAACATCAGTAAATATTTCACTGAAAAGTTGAACTAACATCAGTAAATATTTCACTGAAAAGTTGAACTAACATCAGTAAATATTTCATTGAAAAGTTGAACTAACGTCAGTAAATATTTCACTGAAAAGTTTGAAATAACACCAGCAAACATTATTTTTAAGTTTATTTCTCCTGTATAAACCTTTAGTAAGCCACATCTTTAAAATATATCATTAAAATTCAAAATATATCTTTAACTGCCAAAATACAGACTGAACTAAAATAGTAGTTCTTAATGTAAAAATAAATTACTTTTCAAGTTGGAAATAAAAGTACAAATGATCCCCTATCGTAAAATAAGGTTATTTTCCCACAGAATATGATGAATTGATCTCCCACAGGGAAACTATAAAACATAGACACACTAAACATGATAAATCTTACAAATGAGCTCCGTCACAGTGTGGGTTGGGTAGAGCTATTGGTGTATATCGTCACCTTCAGCAATTTTGTCGGATATAGTGATTACCAGACTTGTTGAGGGAGGGAAGCCTAGAGTTTTGATGTAATGAACGACAACAACATGAAAACATGTCCTTGTGTAAATGTATGGAAACCTTAAAGGTTAATATCTGGGACAAGAACCCTCTGTAAGTTGTGTTATGCTTACAGTCAGTTGTCAACGACCTTGATCACATTGCTACCTAAAATCCACAACACAAGTGTGAAAAAAACCATATGATTAATACCCGTCATGTGTATGGATTCCAAAAAAAATTATTTTACCTAAATTTCAATATTCACTCGTACCAATTTTTTCAATGCTCATGTAATATTCCCATAATGCATTGGGAAACAACCAAATTGAAACCATTTTTTTTTTTTAAACAATATCATTTTTTACCACATGTTTATGCTTTTTTCTTACTTTTAAACAATGATTTTTTTTTCATTTACACCAACAAAACCTACATCAAGATATATAGTCCAGCAGAAATGATAATTTTGATTACTGGTACCAGTAGACATAGCAACAAAGTTTGATTACTGGTACCTCAATGTGAAATACACACTGAAGGATCCAGTAGACATAGAACAAAGTTTGATTACTGGTACCTAAATGTGAAACACACACTGAAGGATCCAGTAGACATAGCAACAAAGTTTGATTACTGGTACATATGTACCTAAATGTGAAACACACACTGAAGGGTCCAGTAGACATAGCAACAAAGTTTGATTACTGGTACCTAAATGTGAAACACACACTGAAGGGTCCAGTAGACATAGCAACAAAGTTTGATTACTGGTACCTAAATGTGAAACACACACTGAAGGATCCAGTAGACATAGCAACAAAGCTTGATTACTGCTACCTAAATGTGAAACACACACTGAATGGTCCAGTAGACATAGCAACAAAGTTTGATTACTGGTACCTAAATGTGAATCAAACAATGAAGGAACCAGTATATACATAACAACCATTACTAACCTGAAGAACTGTGTTGACTATCTTGTCTACAGAGGAGAAGTAGGTCTCCCACAGGAACTGTGTTTGTTGTTTCATTGCCATGATTTCTGGGACAGACAATGATCGTACAATGGATGGAACCTGAAAAATAGAATTTATCTTGTTTAAGACACCAAGTTATGCCTAAGTTTTGCTTGATGGTGTTTAATGCCAATTTCAACAATATTTTAGTTATATCGTGGCAGTCACTTTTATTGGTGGAGGAAACCGCAGGACCCAGAGGAAACCACCAACCTATCGCAAGTCACTGACAAACTTTATCATATAATGTTGTACACCTAGCCCTGATCGAAATTCGAACTCACAACATCAGTGGTGATAGGTACTGATTGCATAGGTAGTTGTAAATCCAACTACCATACGATCATAGCCACTACGGCCCCAAGTTAGGTGTAAGTGTTTTCACTTTATTTGTAAGTGGAAAACACTTGAATGACTGTATCATTTCATTTTTAGGAGGGTGGGGTGGTTAGACTAGTTTTATTTTTAGGAGGATGGGGTGGTTAAACTAGTTTTATTTTTAGGAGGGTGGGCTGGTTAAGCTAGTTTTATTTTTAGGAGGGTGGGGTGGTTAAACTAGTTTTATTTTTAGGAGGATGGGGTGGTTAAACTAGTTTTATTTTTAGGATGATGGGGTGGTTAAACTAGTTTTATTTTTAGGATGATGGGGTGGTTAAACTAGTTTTATTCTTAGGAGGGTGGGGTGGTTAAACTAGTTTTATTTTTAGGAGGGTGGGGTTGGTTAAACTAGTTTTATTTTTAGGAGGATGGGGTGGTTAAGCTAGTTTTATTTTTAGGAGGGTGGGGGGGTTAAACTAGTTTTATTTTTAGGATGATGGGGTGGTTAAACTAGTTTTATTTTTAGGATGATGGGGTGGTTAAACTAGTTTTATTTTTAGGAGGGTGGGGTGGTTAAACTAGTTTTATTTTTAGGAGGATGGGGTGGTTAAGCTAGTTTTATTTTTAGGAGGATGGGGTGGTTAAACTAGTTTTATTTTTAGGAGGGTGAGGTGGTTAAACTAGTTTTATTTTTAAGATGATGGGGTGGTTCAACTAGTTTTATTTTTAGGATGATGGGGTGGTTAAACTAGTTTTATTTTTAGGAGGGTGGGGGTGGTTAAACTAGTTTTATTTTTAGGAGGATGGGGTGGTTAAACTAGTTTTATTTTTAGGATGATGGGGTGGTTAAGCTAGTTTTATTTTTAGGAGGGTGGGGGTGGTTAAACTAGTTTTATTTTTAGGAGGATGGGGTGGTTAAACTAGTTTTATTTTTAGGAGGGTGGGGTGGTTAAGCTAGTTTTATTTTTTGGAGGATGGGGTGGTTAAACTAGTTTTATTTTTAGGAGGATGGGGTGGTTAAACTAGTTTTATTTTTAGGATGATGGGTTGGTTAGACTAGTTTTATTTTTAGGAGGGTGGGGTGGTTAAACTAGTTTTATTTTTAGGATGATGGGGTGGTTAAACTAGTTTTATTCTTAGGAGGGTGGGTTGGTTAAACTAGTTTTATTTTTAGGAGGGTGGGTTGGTTAAACTAGTTTTATTTTTAGGAGGGTGGGGTGGTTAAACTATTTTTTTTTTAGGAGGGTGGGGTGGTTAAACTAGTTTTATTTTTAGGAGGGTGGGGTGGTTAAACTAGTTTTATTTTTAGGAGGGTGGGGTGGTTAAACTAGTTTTATTTTTAGGAGGATGGGGTGGTTAAACTAGTTTTATTTTTAGGAGGATGGGGTGGTTAAACTAGTTTTATTTTTAGGAGGGTGGGGTGGTTAAACTAGTTTTATTTTTAGGAGGATGGGGTGGTTAAACTAGTTTTATTTTTAGGAGGGTGGGTTGGTTAAACTAGTTTTATTTTTAGGAGGGTGAGGTGGTTAAACTAGTTTTATTTTTAGGAGGATGGGGTTTTTAAATTAGTTTTATTTTTAGGAGGGTGGTGTGGTTAGACTAGTTTTATTTTTAGGAGGGTGGGGTGGTTAGACTAGTTTTATTTTTAGGAGGGTGGGGTGGTTAAACTCGTTTTATTTTTAGGAGGGTGGGGTGGTTAAACTAGTTTTATTTTTTAGGAGGGTGGGGTGGTTAGACTAGTTTTATTTTTAGGAGGATGGGGTGGTTAAACTAGTTTTATTTTTAGGAGGGTGGTGTGGTTAGACTAGTTTTATTTTTAGGAGGGTGGGGTGGTTAGACTACTTTTATTTTTAGGAGGGTGGGGTGGTAAAACTAGTTATATTTTTAGGAGGATGGGGTGGTTAAACTAGTTTTATTTTTAGGAGGATGGGGTGGTTAAACTAGTTTTATTTTTAGGAGGGTGGGGTGGTTAGACTAGTTTTATTTTTAGGAGGGTGGGTTGGTTAAACTAGTTTTATTTTTAGGAGGGTGAGGTGGTTATACTAGTTTTATTTTTAGGAGGATGGGGTGGTTAAACTAGTTTTATTTTTAGGAGGGTGGTGTGGTTAGACTAGTTTTATTTTTAGGAGGGTGGGGTGGTTAGACTAGTTTTATTTTTAGGAGGGTGGGGTGGTTAGACTAGTTTTATTTTTAGGAGGGTGGGGTGGTTAAACTAGTTATATTTTTAGGAGGATGGGGTAGTTAAACTAGTTTTATTTTTAGGAGGATGGGGTGGTTAGACTAGTTTTATTTTTAGGAGGGTGGGTTGGTTAAACTAGTTTTATTTTTAGGAGGGTGAGGTGGTTATACTAGTTTTATTTTTAGGAGGATGGGGTGGTTAAACTAGTTTTATTTTTAGGAGGGTGGTGTGGTTAGACTAGTTTTATTTTTAGGAGGGTGGGGTGGTTAGACTAGTTTTATTTTTAGGAGGGTGGGGTGGTTAGACTAGTTTAATTTTAGGAGGGTGGGGTGGTTAAACTAGTTTTATTTTTAGGAGGGTGGGGTGGTTAAACTAGTTTTATTTTTAGGAGGGTGAGGTGGTTAAACTAGTTTTATTTTTAGGAGGGTGGGGTGGTTAAACTAGTTTTATTTTTAGGAGGATGGGGTGGTTAAACTAGTTTTATTTTTAGGAGGGTGGGGTGGTAAAACTAGTTATATTTTTAGGAGGATGGGGTGGTTAAACTAGTTTTATTTTTAGGAGGGTGGGGTGGTTAGACTAGTTTTATTTTTAGGAGGATGGGGTGGTTAAACTAGTTTTATTTTTAGGAGGGTGGGGTGGTTAGACTAGTTTTATTTTTAGGAGGGTGAGGTGGTTAAACTAGTTTTATTTTTAGGAGAATGGGGTGGTTAAACTAGTTTTATGGGCTCAAACCTAGTTTAACCACCCCACCCTCCTAAAACACACTTTTATGGAAGTACATGTACCAAGCTAGAAAACTAAAATGTAAGTAATGACTCATCTCCCTTCAAAATACATGTATGTTAGAAAGTTAAAATCAAATTTAGTCCTCATTATTTAACTTCTTGTCACCAGATTTGGACACTAAACAGTTTGTATTTAACTTCTTGTCACCAGATTTGGACACTAAACAGTTTGTATTTAACTTCTTGTCACCAGATTTGGACACTAAACAGTTTGTATTTAACTTCTTGTCACCAGATTTGGACACTAAACAGTTTTTATTTAACTTCTTGTCACCAGATTTGGACACTAAACAGTTTTTATTTAACTTCTTGTCACCAGATTTGGACACTAAACAGTTTGTATTTAACTTCTTGTCACCAGATTTGGACACTAAACAGTTTTTTATTTAACTTCTTGTCACCAGATTTGGACACTAAACAGTTTTTATTTAACTTCTTGTCACCAGATTTGGACACTAAACAGTTTGTATTTAACTTCTTGTCACCAGATTTGGACACTAAACAGTTTGTATTTAACTTCTTGTCACCAGATTTGGACACTAAACAGTTTTTATTTAACTTCTTGTCACCAGATTTGGACACTAAACAGTTTGTATTTAACTTCTTGTCACCAGATTTGGACACTAAACAGTTTTTATTTAACTTCTTGTCACCAGATTTGGACACTAAACAGTTTGTATTTAACTTCTTGTCACCAGATTTGGACACTAAACAGTTTTTATTTAACTTCCTGTCACCAGATTTGGACACTAAACAGTTTTTTTTCACATATCTAGTATTGTATCAGTTTGTCCTATTTTAATAAATGACTACATTTGACCACAGCCCACAGACAGTGGAGAGACCAGCTGGTCAACTATTAAATAATAAATCACATACCCCACACATTTATTTTATAATAGCACATTAACCATCCCTTTGCTTTTAAAACAGGCAAATAGATTTTAATCAAAGAAACATTTTACATTTGACCAGCCATATAATTAAGGATATTATAAGGACAAGAGAGTTTTGTGTTTTGTGCCTTATCTTCTGATAGAGCATCAGACCAAATCATTGAATTAAACAAGAATCTTAATAACACAGACTTCTTTCAAGATGGAATTCCTTTCAAAACAAGATTTTTATATTAAAAGAAAGGTATTAAATGTTTATTTATTAATTGTTATGATATAATACTAAGTTAAAAAGCCACAGACCTGTAAATGGTATCTAAATATTTTAATTCCGACTATTTTTGTATTTTCCCGCATTTTTACAATTAGCGATTTCACTTTTAAAGAAGACTGTTATTCCAATGTTTTTGCCCTTAGGGACAAGTTATGTCTTATCTTCAAAATCAGCTTTAGGACCTGTATAATGAAGACTTACGCTAATTTTGGCTAAAGAAAATTTCTAATTTACAAAGGAGTGAAATGGTAACATGTCTAATTTTAACTTTTACACAAAACGTCAATAATTTCATCTAAAAAAAAATGCATTGGTAACCATAGGAACACGAAACCGACAACCCCTACAAAAAAGGGAGTCTCTTTTTCAGAAAGAGAGGCTTAAACTTTAGATTTATAAGATGAATGCCTTTTAATTACCATACAAACGTCAAACCTGCCCATGTGGTCACCTAATTAAGCAGCCATCTGTATTAAAAAGTCACCTTTTTCTTCTCCTGTCATAGATAATTTCATATGAATTGAACCTCTTTTAAGAGGTCACCTGTCTTATAAGGTTACTTTTTCTTTGAACTAAAGGCGACCTCTTAACACAGGTTTGACTGTACTTTATTCATAAATATAGAAATGCTTCCAAAACTCCATTTTTAGAAAGTTTCCAATAATAAAAACATAGATATCTAATTTAGTGTACACGACACGTTTCTGTAATAACCTTCATCAAGGTGACGCTTAAAATAGAAAGATTGGAAAGACTAATAATTTAAAGTTTTGGGAGCAATAAAACCAAAGGGCCAAAACAAGATAGTTAAAATCAGCTCAGGAGAACCTTAGTTTTATTAATATTTACATTATTTAGGAAATGTAATACATGTACTTTCTATCTTCTTCCTAACAAAATTTTGTAGATTCATCTGTAAAATTTAACCTTTTGTCAAAAACACAATTTGAAGTAAGCAATTTAAGTGGTCTATTATTTGAGATGAAAGTTTTAAATCTACGATTTGACAATACCCTGTACTTAAAGCTTACATGTAGTAGGAGGAGAATAGCTTGTTGATGAATGATAATTTAGTTAAGATTGGTGGTCATTACGACATGTTCCCATGGTGTATATGTCACAAAGGTCAACGAAGGCGTTTGACATGGTATCATGTGACCAATTAGACCAATATATACTATCTATCTACATTAAAAAAATTACTTCAAGTTCAGATTAAGTGAAATGTATTAGGTACTAAATGACAAGATTAAATAACAACAAGTTACACCAGGCGCAGCATGATACAACGAGGGCTTCAACCTCAACTAGTTTTACTGAATATTATTTTTTCTCCAGTGAAAGTCATCACTAAGTGAAATGTATTTGTTACTTGTTTAAAGTCTAAATGACAAGATTAAGTAATAACAAGTTACGCCAGACGTACCATGATACAACAACCGCAGAAAGTCGACCAGGGCTTCAACCTGAATCAGTTTTACTGAAAATTATTTTTTCTCCAGTGAAAGTCATCACTAATTAAGTGAAATGTATTTGTTACTTGTTTAAAGTCTAAATGACAAGATTAAGTAACAACAAGTTACGCCAGACGTACCATGATACAACAACCGCAGAAAGTCGACCAGGGCTTCAACCTGAACCAGTTTTACTGAAAATTATTTTTTCTCCAGTGAAAGTCATCACTAATTAAGTGAAATGTATTTGTTACTTGTTTAAAGTCTAAATGACAAGATTAAGTAATAACAAGTTACGCCAGACGTACCATGATACAACAACCCAACCGCAGAAAGTCGACCAGGGTTTCAACCTGAACCAGTTTTACTGAAAATTATTTTTCTCCAGTGAAAGTAATCACTAAGTGGTGTCTGTTTGAAAAGTGAAGAAGGGCATTTCATAGGGAATTTTGAGGAAAAACAATTCATTGACATCAGAATTAAAATAAAATAAAATAAAACATTACACATAAAACTAAAGACCAAGTATTAACACGAACCCCACTAAAAACCGGGGGTGAACATTTTTTTTTTGCTTGACCACTCCAACGCAGGCGGCCAAGAAAAAAAACCACGAGCAAGTGTGGAGATCTAATTTTAATATCATTGCTCCTACACAAGCATTACTGCAATCAAGTTACTCCAAAATTGTTCAATCAGAAAACTGTATTCATTGGATATCATCATGCTCTGATTGGATTCTTTTGTTTTAAAGTACAAGTACAAAATTGTATTCATTGGACATTATGCTCTGATTGGACCTTTCTTTTGTATTAAAGTACAAGAATCGTTCTCGAAATTTTATGACCACAACCCCAGATGTTTTTTTTAAGAAATCCTATTATAAAAGGCAATTTCTGCTTACACAGTTAAATATGATATAACTTTACACTGTACTTGATGACTTATATTGTGTAACACGCCAGTCTACAAGATGACATGTTAATTTCTTCCGGTGTATAATCACCTGTTATACTAAAAGTGTATAGTTACCTGTATATGCTAATGTTTAAAGGTACAGGTCTATTAAACTCCCATGAATGAAAATATGTTTGTACCATTATAACATTCACACCTTTACTTTTTATAAGATTTGAAGAAAAACAAATATTTTCTTGCTTTTTGGATTAAAAACTTTTTTCTCTAAAAAACTTCCAACCTTTGCCATTCATGATTAAATCAGATGGTTTTAAGATTATATCATTATTATCTTGTTGTCAGAAGTAAATATTTTATATCTATTGGTCAGAAAGTAGACCCTAATTACATGTAAAGACTGTGGCTACATTTTAATATCTTTGACATTTTGTAATGTATACATAAATCCATAGACTTCACATAAAACTGATATTTTCATTTTAGGCTATGCAAATGTATAGCTGACGACAACTGATAGGTAAGGTGTTTTAACCATAAGGTAGCCAAGTGGATCTTATAAGACCACAACAATCTCTAGATGGACTGTAACTCCAAACAAACAAACATACATCCATGTTTTGTTCCATCAATAATATAAACTGCTAACTGTCTTAACATAATTATCAAAGAAGTAGCCTGCCCACTTAATTAATTGCAGCAGGTACCCCCTTCCTATCCCCATTCACACAGGTGTCAAAAGGAATGTGGCTAAAATTACCTCCAGCACAAAAGAGCTATTCAAATTAATGGCCATCTCAAAATACATAATCTAAGACAAATTAATCTGATAAATGATATTTAACTTCAAAGGGGCCATCTGGAAGTATTTATCTACTTAACCTTCAAATGATGATCTCTTAGCTTAATTTATAAAAGGAAAAAACCTTTGCAAAGCAATAAAAAACATGCTAAACCTTTATGGTGGTGTAATGGTTAGCATGCCCACCTCGGGTGCAGTAGATCGTGGGTTCAAGCTTTTGCTTCTCCGCTAAGCATCCAGCTTTAAATGAGAAAGAGCACAGACTGGCTGAAAGTATTTCCTATGGTATCTATTTGGCGGTGACCACACATACCTGAAATATCGTTTTGTTATTGATGTGCATAAAATACTTGACATACAAGTAGATTGGTAGTATTAGTGGAAACAACTTATTTTAGATGAAAATATAAAACTTGACAGAATATGCAATGAAATAGTTGATCAAATAAAAACAGAAAACAAACCTTGTAAATATTTCTATAAATTATTTATTCGGAGAGTTCAGCAAGAACCTATAAATTGTCACAAAAAATGGGAAAATGATTTAGAAATGTCTATAGAAGATTGGCATGATATTTATTCACTGTCATTTTGTATAACTAAAGATGCAAAACTATAAAATGTTCAGTTTAAACTACTGCATAGACTTTTACCTGTCAATTCATTCCTATATAAATGTGGAATTAAAGAAACAGAATTATGTATGGAAACTAAGGAAAACTTGTTACATTTATTTTGGAATTGTACTTTAGCTAAAAAAAAATGGTTTGCTATTAAAAACTTTTTAATGATTTGTGGTAGATAACTCTGGGAATATCTGAGAGTTACATTGAGAACCAAAATACAGTGAATAATATTTTGTAAATTTTAAAATGTTATATAAGTGCAGATGCAAGGGGGAAAGTCCACACTTACATGGAGGTCTTCAATACCTAAAATATTATAATATGAAACAGGCACGGCCATGAATGCTTGCGAATCTGAAAATCATCTGGCGATTTCATGCTCATCCAGTGCATCAAAAAGTGTCGAGATTTTTTGGGTCGAGATATATCGGCGACGAATTTTGCTTAGGGCCGAATCTAGTCTCATTCAATCGAACTGTCATTCCTTACGAAATCTCAAAAGTTAACTTCTGCGTAGAAACAAAAATTCTTGTCAGTATGTCAGAAGAGATTAAATAAATTAAAAAATATCAATATAAGTAAAACAAGCTAACAAAATGACTTTTATTATACACGGGTTCCTGGTTTCAGTGGTATCGGACGTACGAGAGAGGGTACAAGACTTCAGGATCACCTTTGCGCTTTATGTTAAGAAGATCTTCATTAGTTGAGTGTGTTAGTGTGCTACACGGAACGTGCTTACAATACGTTAAATTTTTTTTTAGCCGTCAGTATGTGCAGCCATGTTTGTCAAAAAATCCTAAGTACACATTTTATACCATAAAGAGCTCGCTAACGCTCGCATGTTAAAATAGAGAAAAATTCCACTTTTTACATGTCCCCAAAACAGACAGAACAAATTAATCAAAAATGGCTTAATATTGATGCGGCAATGAATGGCTGATTATCTTTAGATATATATATTATTGTCTTTGTTAATGTATTTTAAACTGTTGGTATGAAAACAAGATAACACTTGTATGTATAATTATTTGTGTATTATATATGTATTGAAATTCATTTGTATGTAAAACTTTTTCTATTTTTAAAATAAACAATTACACAAAAAAAGTAGATTGGAGGTCGCTTACTGTTAAATAATGAAGTTCCCCTCTGTATAAATTTTGATATTTTGCAATGAAATACACAAATATTCTAGTTATATTACTTAAGGAAGTTGGATCGTATTATACCTGCGCATCTTTTTCGCACATTGCTGTCGGGAGTATTTCATCATAAAACTGTGATTTTTAAGTGCAAAATGTAACAGAAAAGTAAGAGTAACGGCTAGAAAACAAATTATTCAAAAACCCTGTGAACACTTTAATAAAGATTAGTCAATTATTGTAAGAGTTATCTCCCTTTAATACTTGCTATGCCACATGATTGTCTTCAAATCAAAATATTGACAAAACAACCTCGGTGACCGCTTAGGAACAGGTAAAAATGCAACGCTTATCAAGCATTTCTAACATTTTGCATTGAAAATACAAATAAATTGTACATTCCAAGACAATGTATTCTGTTCATCCTGCAGCATTAAATCTCAAAAACTCAGAAAAACAATGAAGTTTCAATACCCAAAAAATAATGTCAAAAACCCACAGAAATATCCCACAACTTGACGTCTAAAGTGAAATTCCAATGTTTTATTATAGTGATGTCATAGCAAAAAGTGATATTCTGTCAAAAGTAAAATTTGATACATTTCAAACTCTCGAAAATGTCAGTGATATTTTTTTTAGAATAGGTTTTTTTCCCCCCAATGTATTTCATTAAACAAAGAATTTACTAAAATGTAACATTTATTTCTACTTTCTCATAAAAAACTCCAGAAAATACTTGACATCAATGATAGGGGTTAATGTAATTGTTACGGCTGCCTGGTTTCTAAGTATAAAGTTCATTATAGGGTTGACTGATGTAGTTTTTGTTCTTTGCATGATTTCATTACCAGTGGTTCTTGAACTAAATGTGTTTGTTGTTGTACCACAATGATATAATCTGATACCTTGTATTAATCATGTTTTATTGTAAAATAAGGACAAATTCCTCCGCGACACTTGACTTCAATATTAAAAGCCATTAATTTTGTGGTAGTCAATTATATCCCACCATGCATCAGTCCTCAAGATCCCAAAATGGTGACACGATACACGAGGCTCTTGATGGGGAATGATATGATTACCACAAGCTTCAATTTAAGGATCTCAGAGAAACCCCTGACCTGCACCAAGTCACTGACAAACTTTATCACATAATGTTGTATCGAATACACCTCACCATGAATGGGGTTCGAACTCACAATGTTAGTGGTGATAGACACTGATTGCATATGTAGTTATAAATCCAACTACCATATGATCATAACCACGACGGCCCCAGTCTCTTGATGGGGTATGATATAACTAGTATTACTGTGAGCACAGCTCACTAAGATATACCCCCCGCTCCCCACATCTGTCAAACCTATTTCCATAACCTAAATATTACTGATTGTTCCCACCAAAAATGAAAGGGACCATCCTCTCTTCACCGGTAAGCTGCTGATAAAATTTCAAAACATTCTGAGAAACACTACTCAAGTTATCATACGACATAGGGTAAACATCCTATTTTCCGTCATATCAAGTCCAATAACTCTGGAACGGCAAAAGTGAAAATTGTCAAAAAAGAAAGGGATCCTCCTCTCTTCACCAGTAAACAGCTGATACAATTTTAAAAGATTCTAAGAAACACAACTCAAGTTATCGTACGACATAGGATTTGTCTACAGACGGACGGACGGACATGGTGAAACCAGTATACCCCCCTACAACTTCGTTGCGGGGGTATAATTACCACATGCTTCAATAAAAGGATCCTAAAATGGTGACATGATGCATGAGGCTCTCGAAGGGTTTATTATGACCTTTGACTTAAATATTTGAAGACCAACTGAATAAAATGGAAAAATGTGTCCATAGGACACAGATGTCCCCACTTCCAGCTAAAGTAAACAGGAGCATAACTCCAGAACGGTTCCTGACCTTGCGTATAAATATCAAATGATTTGCTTAAGCTAGTGAGTGGAAACAAAACATGAGATGTACGGACGGACGTACAGAAGGACATAGATAAACTTTAATGCCCTAGACGCCCGGACTTGGGGGGACATAAAAATTGGAGAATATATATTTGTTGGTACAGTAACAAACTAAATGCAACGGTTACTAAACATACTAAATACCATAATTATGTAATTAGCTCTAATTCCTCAAACACAGATAATTTAAACGTACCCCTCCCCTTTTAAATCAACAAACAGTACGGCAGGATTTTAAAACATTTTTAACCTTTAACCTCTCTCTGTGTAGATCAAGGTAATGCCATACTAAACACATTAATAAGCTTTACTGCATACTCTCACAACATAGTAATTCTACCCAGACAGATCTTGGCAATTAGAGAATTTTTATGCACTGAATTTTTTATGCACAGAATAACACTGTCTTGTCTGACAGATTGTGTAACTTACACCATGACTGATAGCTTAATTAACATCTCAAAAATGTCATTCAGTTTGAACTTTAACCCTTTGATTTAAAACCAATTATGCTGAAAGGTTAAAGGTTAACAATATTCATTCAAATTCAAATTCAAAATGTTTATTAGATAAAAGCACAGAAGATATTGGTATAACCCAAGCAATACACAAAAGACAAAATAGACATAAAACTAGATACCAATAAAAACATACATATATTTAATATCTTATAGGTGACCTTTAATATCATATACCTATATCTAAGTAGGTCCAGCTGACACGGAGTCAAATTTGTTAATTTTAAAGGCCTCTTTTAGGAAAGAGCACATTTCTATTGCACTTTTAGAGTTAGTTGGGTTCAGTAATTTTCTGACTGAATAGATGTCATTATCAACATCCAAAAAGATTTTATATTTTCCTCCCAGAGTTTCATATTGTGGGCAATTCAATATAAAGTGTTTTTCATCTTCCATTACATTTTCACAAAATTTACAAAATCTTTCTGAGGCTGGAATTTTCGGTCTTGAGTACCTCCCAGTTTCAATTGCTAAGGAGTGTGCATTTACTCTTATTTTTGTCAATAATGATCTTCCTGATCTTGTTAAATTAAATTTAAGATAATCTTTTAAATCAAGGGATGAGCAAATATTGCTATAAAAACGTAATTTACCTTCATTACTTGACTTTATATGCTCTAATTGATCAAGTACTTTATTTCTAAGGTAGTGTTTATTGTTACAGAAACTGACATCCATCATTTCAAATTTCTGAAACTGACATCTGGTTAAAAAGGCCACCACATAAAAATTATGTATAAAACAAACGATATACAGAATTAGGATCAGGGTCTGTTAGACAGACATTAGAACGGAGGACAGGATTGTCTCTTATGTTAGACAGACATTAGAACAGAGGACAGGATTGTCTCTTATGTTAGACAGACATTAGAACGGAGGACAGGATTGTCTCTTATGTTAGACAGACATTAGAACAGAGGACAGGATTGTCTCTTATGTTAGACAGACATTAGAACGGAGGACAGGATTGTCTCTTATGTTAGACAGACATTAGAACGGAGGACAGGATTGTCTCTTATGTTAGACAGACATTAGAACAGAGGACAGGATTGTCTCTTATGTTAGACAGACATTAGAACGGAGGACAGGATTGTCTCTTATGTTAGACAGACATTAGAACAGAGGACAGGATTATCTCTTATGTTAGACAGACATTAGAACAGAGGACAGGATTGTCTCTTATGTTAGACAGACATTAGAACAGAGGACAGGATTGTCTCTTATGTTAGACAGACATTAGAACGGAGGACAGGATTGTCTCTTATGTTAGACAGACATTAGAACGGAGGACAGGATTGTCTCTTATGTTAGACAGACATTAGAACAGAGGACAGGATTGTCTCTTATGTTAGACAGACATTAGAACGGAGGACAGGATTATCTCTTATGTTAGACAGACATTAGAACGGAGGACAGGATTGTCTCTTATGTTAGACAGACATTAGAACGGAGGACAGGATTGTCTCTTATGTTAGACAGACATTAGAACAGAGGACAGGATTATCTCTCATGTTAGACAGACATTAGAACAGAGGACAGGATTGTCTCTTATGTTAGACAGACATTAGAACGGAGGACAGGATTGTCTCTTATGTTAGACAGACATTAGAACAGAGGACAGGATTATCTCTCATGTTAGACAGACATTAGAACAGAGGACAGGATTATCTCTTATGTTAGACAGACATTAGAACAGAGGACAGGATTGTCTCTTATGTTAGACAGACATTAGAACGGAGGACAGGATTATCTCTTATGTTAGACAGACATTAGAACGGAGGACAGGATTGTCTCTTATGTTAGACAGACATTAGAACGGAGGACAGGATTGTCTCTTATGTTAGACAGACATTAGAACAGAGGACAGGATTGTCTCTTATGTTAGACAGACATTAGAACGGAGGACAGGATTATATCTTATGTTAGACAGACATTAGAACGGAGGACAGGATTGTCTCTTATGTTAGACAGACATTAGAACAGAGGACAGGATTATCTCTTATGTTAGACAGACATTAGAACGGAGGACAGGATTGTCTCTTATGTTAGACAGACATTAGAACAGAGGACAGGATTATCTCTCATGTTAGACAGACATTAGAACAGAGGACAGGATTGTCTCTTATGTTAGACAGACATTAGAACGGAGGACAGGATTGTCTCTTATGTTAGACAGACATTAGAACAGAGGACAGGATTGTCTCTTATGTTAGACAGACATTAGAACGGAGGACAGGATTATATCTTATGTTAGACAGACATTAGAACGGAGGACAGGATTGTCTCTTATGTTAGACAGACATTAGAACAGAGGACAGGATTATCTCTCATGTTAGACAGACATTAGAACGGAGGACAGGATTGTCTCTTATGTTAGACAGACATTAGAACGGAGGACAGGATTGTCTCTTATGTTAGACAGACATTAGAACGGAGGACAGGATTGTCTCTCATGTTAGACAGACATTAGAACAGAGGACAGGATTGTCTCTTATGTTAGACAGACATTAGAACGGAGGACAGGATTGTCTCTAATGTTAGACAGACATTAGAACGAAGGACAGGATTGTCTCTTATGTTAGACAGACATTAGAACGGAGGACAGAATTATATCTTATGCTAGACAGACATTAGAACAGAGGACAGGATTGTCTCTTATGTTAGACAGACATTAGAACAGAGGACAGGATTGTCTCTCATGTTAGACAGACATTAGAACGGAGGACAGGATTGTCTCTTATGTTAGACAGACATTAGAACGGAGGACAGGATTGTCTCTTATGTTAGACAGACATTAGAACAGAGGACAGGATTGTCTCTCATGTTAGACAGACATTAGAACGGAGGACAGAATTGTCTCTTATGCTAGACAGACATTAGAACGGAGGACAGGATTGTCTCTTATGTTAGACAGACATTAGAATGGAGGACAGGAGATTGTCTCTTATGTTAGACAGACATTAGAATGGAGGACAGGATTGTCTCTAATGTTAGACAGACATTAGAACGGAGGACAGGATTATCTCTTATGCTAGACAGACATTAGAACGGAGGACAGGATTGTCTCTCATGTTAGACATACATTAGAACGGAGGACAGAATTGTCTCTTATGCTAGACAGACATTAGAACGGAGGACAGGAGATTGTCTCTTATGTTAGACAGACATTAGAACGGAGGACAGGATTGTCTCTCATGTTAGACAGACATTAGAACAGAGGACAGGATTGTCTCTTATGTTAGACAGACATTAGAACGGAGGACAGGATTGTCTCTTATGTTAGACAGACATTAGAACGGAGGACAGGATTGTCTCTTATGTTAGACAGACATTAGAACGGAGGACAGGATTGTCTCTTATGTTAGACAGACATTAGAACGGAGGACAGGATTGTCTCTCATGTTAGACAGACATTAGAACAGAGGACAGGATTGTCTCTTATGTTAGACAGACATTAGAACGGAGGACAGGATTGTCTCTTATGCTAGACAGACATTAGAACGGAGGACAGGATTGTCTCTTATGTTAGACAGACATTAGAACGGAGGACAGGATTGTCTCTTATGTTAGACAGACATTAGAACAGAGGACAGGATTGTCTCTCATGTTAGACAGACATTAGAACGGAGGACAGAATTGTCTCTTATGTTAGACAGACATTAGAACGGAGGACAGAATTGTCTCTTATGTTAGACAGACATTAGAACGAAGGACAGGATTGTCTCTTATGTTAGACAGACATTAGAACGGAGGACAGAATTGTCTCTAATGTTAGACAGACATTAGAACGGAGGACAGGATTATCTCTTATGCTAGACAGACATTAGAACGGAGGACAGGATTGTCTCTCATGTTAGACATACATTAGAACGGAGGACAGAATTGTCTCTTATGCTAGACAGACATTAGAACGGAGGACAGGAGATTGTCTCTTATGTTAGACAGACATTAGAACGGAGGACAGGATTGTCTCTCATGTTAGACAGACATTAGAACAGAGGACAGGATTGTCTCTTATGTTAGACAGACATTAGAACGGAGGACAGGATTGTCTCTTATGTTAGACAGACATTAGAACAGAGGACAGGATTGTCTCTTATGTTAGACAGACATTAGAACAGAGGACAGGATTGTCTCTTATGTTAGACAGACATTAGAACAGAGGACAGGATTGTCTCTAATGTTAGACAGACATTAGAACAGAGGACAGGATTGTCTCTTATGTTAGACAGACATTAGAACAGAGGACAGAATTGTCTCTCATGTTAGACAGACATTAGAACGGAGGACAGGATTGTCTCTAATGTTAGACAGACATTAGAACGGAGGACAGGATTGTCTCTTATGTTAGACAGACATTAGAACAGAGGACAGGATTGTCTCTTATGTTAGACAGACATTAGAACAGAGGACAGGATTGTCTCTTATGTTAGACAGACATTAGAACAGAGGACAGGATTGTCTCTAATGTTAGACAGACATTAGAACAGAGGACAGGATTGTCTCTTATGCTAGACAGACATTAGAACGGAGGACAGGATTGTCTCTTATGTTAGACAGACATTAGAACAGAGGACAGAATTGTCTCTCATGTTAGACAGACATTAGAACGGAGGACAGGATTGTCTCTAATGTTAGACAGACATTAGAACGGAGGACAGGATTGTCTCTTATGTTAGACAGACATTAGAACAGAGGACAGGATTGTCTCTTATGTTAGACAGACATTAGAACAGAGGACAGGATTGTCTCTTATGTTAGACAGACATTAGAACAGAGGACAGGATTATATCTTATGTTAGACAGACATTAGAACGGAGGACAGGATTGTCTCTTATGTTAGACAGACATTAGAACAGAGGACAGGATTATCTCTTATATTAGACAGACATTAGAACGGAGGACAGAATTGTCTCTTATGTTAGACAGACATTAGAACGGAGGACAGGATTATCTCTTATGTTAGACAGACATTAGAACAGAGGACAGGATTGTCTCTCATGTTAGACAGACATTAGAACAGAGGACAGGATTGTCTCTTATGTTAGACAGACATTAGAACGGAGGACAGAATTGTCTCTTATGTTAGACAGACATTAGAATGGAGGACAGGATTGTCTCTAATGTTAGACAGACATTAGAACGGAGGACAGGATTGTCTCTTATGTTAGACAGACATTAGAATGGAGGACAGGATTGTCTCTAATGTTAGACAGACATTAGAACGGAGGACAGAATTGTCTCTTATGTTAGACAGACATTAGAACGGAGGACAGAATTGTCTCTTATGTTAGACAGACATTAGAACGGAGGACAGGATTGTCTCTTATGTTAGACAGACATTAGAACGGAGGACAGGATTGTCTCTTATGTTAGACAGACATTAGAACAGAGGACAGGATTGTCTCTTATGTTAGACAGACATTAGAACAGAGGACAGGATTGTCTCTCATGTTCATTTACATCCATATCCTGTTTATATACCAAAAATATCAGGCAATTAAGATTTTACAGTAACACTTTAAATAATTCCTAAACACACCAGTCATAATTTTAATGCATGCTCTGTGATATGTAATTATATAATCAACTCGTTAAAATTTCTGTCAGATATTTTTCTACTGGGGAAATTCTATCTGAGTGATCAAAGAAAATCCATAGACAAATGTACCTTGTATGCTGTCTGTATAATTAGTTTATAAACACATGATAAAAACCCTGAAGAAATCTTATGATTTTTGTATTTATTTTACAAAAGGAGAGATAGTACATAGCAAAAATCAATGGCGGCCTGTGTAGTGGCCAAGATTGCTGATTTCCTGTGTAGCCTAGTGGCCAAGATTGCTGATTTCCTGTGTAGCCTAGTGGCCAAGATTGCTGATTTCCTGTGTAGCCTAGTGGCCAAGATTGCTGATTTCCTGTGTAGCCTAGTGGCCAAGATTGCTGATTTCCTGTGTAGCCTAGTGGCCAAGATTGCTGATTTCCTGTGTAGCCTAGTGGCCAAGATTGCTGATTTCCTGTGTAGCCTAGTGGCCAAGATTGCTGATTTCCTGTGTAGCCTAGTGGCCAAGATTGCTGATTTCCTGTGTAGCCTAGTGGCCAAGATTGCTGATTTCCTGTGTAGCCTAGTGGCCAAGATTGCTGATTTCCTGTGTAGCCTAGTGGCCAAGATTGCTGATTTCCTGTGTAGCCTAGTGGCCAAGATTGCTGATTTCCTGTGTAGCCTAGTGGCCAAGATTGCTGATTTCCTGTGTAGCCTAGTGGCCAAGATTGCTGATTTCCTGTGTAGCCTAGTGGCCAAGATTGCTGATTTCCTGTGTAGCCTAGTGGCCAAGATTGCTGATTTCCTGTGTAGCCTAGTGGCCAAGATTGCTGATTTCCTACCACAAGCCTTAATAAATGTTAGAAAATAACACAGGGGCAATCCAGAGAAACTGGCAACATGGGGTACACAAGACGAAGACAAACAAAACAAAAACACAACACAATATGTGTTGGACAACACTATACACACATAAACACAAATAAACATAAATAAGACATCAGCCCTCCTACAAACAACTGGAGGTAAAGACGAACCAAACAAACACAAATAACATAAATAAGACATCAGCCCTCCTACAAACAACTGGAGGTAAAGACGAACCAAACAAACACAAATAACATAAATAAGACATCAGCCCTCCTACAAACAACTGGGGGTAAAGACGAACCAAACAAACACAAATAACATAAATAAGACATCAGCCCTCTTACAAACAACTGAAGGTAAGGACGAACCAAACAAACACAAATAACATAAATAAGACATCAGCCCTCCTACAAACAACTGGAGGTAAAGACGAACCAAACAAACACAAATAACATAAATAAGACATCAGCCCTCCTACAAACAACTGGAGGTAAAGACGAACCAAACAAACACAAATAACATAAATAAGACATCAGCCCTCCTACAAACAACTGGAGGTAAAGACGAACCAAACAAACACAAATAACATAAATAAGACATCAGCCCTCCTACAACAACTGGAGGTAAAGACGAACCAAACAAACACAAATAACATAAATAAGACATCAGCCCTCTTACAAACAACTGGAGGTAAAGACGAACCAAACAAACACAAATAACATAAATAAGACATCAGCCCTCCTACAACAACTGGAGGTAAAGACGAACCAAACAAACACAAATAACATAAATAAGACATCAGCCCTCTTACAAACAACTGGAGGTAAAGACGAACCAAACAAACACAAATAACATAAATAAGACATCAGCCCTCCTACAAACAACTGGGTGTAAAGACAAACCAAACAAACACAAATAACGTAAATAAGACATCAGCCCTCCTACAAACAACTGGAGGTACAGACGAACCAAACAAACACAAATAACATAAATAAGACATCAGCCCTCCTACAAACAACTGGAGGTAAAGACGAACCAAACAAACACAAATAACATAAATAAGACATCAGCCCTCCTACAAACAACTGGAGGTAAAGACGAACCAAACAAACACAAATAACATAAATAAGACATCAGCCCTCCTACAAACAACTGGGGGTAAAGACGAACCAAACAAACACAAATAACGTAAATAAGACATCAGCCCTCTTACAAACAACTGAAGGTAAGGACGAACCAAACAAACACAAATAACATAAATAAGACATCAGCCCTCCTACAAACAACTGGAGGTAAAGACGAACCAAACAAACACAAATAACATAAATAAGACATCAGCCCTCTTACAAACAACTGAAGGTAAGGACGAACCAAACAAACACAAATAACATAAATAAGACATCAGCCCTCCTACAAACAACTGGAGGTAAAGACGAACCAAACAAACACAAATAACATAAATAAGACATCAGCCCTCCTACAACAACTGGAGGTAAAGACGAACCAAACAAACACAAATAACATAAATAAGACATCAGCCCTCTTACAAACAACTGGAGGTAAAGACGAACCAAACAAACACAAATAACATAAATAAGACATCAGCCCTCCTACAAACAACTGGAGGTACAGACGAACCAAACAAACACAAATAACATAAATAAGACATCAGCCCTCCTACAAACAACTGGGGGTAAAGACGAACCAAACAAACACAAATAACATAAATAAGACATCAGCCCTCCTACAAACAACTGGGGGTAAAGACGAACCAAACAAACACAAATAACATAAATAAGACATCAGCCCTCCTACAAACAACTGGAGGTAAAGACGAACCGAACAAACACAAATAACATAAATAAGACATCAGCCCTCCTACAAACAACTGGAGGTAAAGACGAACCAAACAAACACAAATAACATAAATAAGACATCAGCCCTCCTACAAACAACTGGAGGTAAAGACGAACGAAACAAACACAAATAACATAAATAAGACATCAGCCCTCTTACAAACAACTGGAGGTAAAGACGAACCAAACAAACACAAATAACATAAATAAGACAACAGCCCTCCTACAAACAACTGGGGGTAAAGACGAACCAAACAAACACAAATAACATAAATAAGACATCAGCCCTCCTACAAACAACTGGGGGTAAAGACGAACCAAACAAACACAAATAACATAAATAAGACATCAGCCCTCCTACAAACAACTGGAGGTAAAGACGAACCAAACAAACACAAATAACATAAATAAGACATCAGCCCTCCTACAAACAACTGGAGGTAAAGACGAACCAAACAAACACAAATAACATAAATAAGACATCAGCCCTCCTACAAACAACTGGAGGTAAAGACGAATCAAACAAACACAAATAACATAAATAAGACATCAGCCCTCCTACAAACAACTGGAGGTAAAGACGAACCAAACAAACACAAATAACGTAAATAAGACATGAGCCCTCCTACAAACAACTGGAGGTAAAGACGAACCAAACAAACACATATAACGTAAATAAGACATAAGCACTCCTACAAACAACTGGAGGTAAAGACGAACCAAACAAACACAAATAACATAAATAAGACATCAGCCCTCCTACAAACAACTGGAGGTAAAGACGAACCGAACAAACACAAATAACATAAATAAGACATCAGCCCTCCTACAAACAACTGGAGGTAAAGACGAATCAAACAAACACAAATAACATAAATAAGACATCAGCCCTCCTACAAACAACTGGGGGTAAAGACGAACCAAACAAACACAAATAACATAAATAAGACATCAGCCCTCCTACAACAACTGGAGGTAAAGACGAACCAAACAAACACAAATAACATAAATAAGACATCAGCCCTCCTACAAACAACTGGGGGTAAAGACGAACCAAACAAACACAAATAACATAAATAAGACATCAGCCCTCCTACAAACAACTGGGGGTAAGGACGAACCAAACAAACACAAATAACATAAATAAGACATCAGCCCTCCTACAAACAACTGGGGGTAAAGACGAACCAAACAAACACAAATAACATAAATAAGACATCAGCCCTCCTACAAACAACTGGAGGTAAAGACGAACCAAACAAACACAAATAACATAAATAAGACATCAGCCCTCCTACAACAACTGGAGGTAAGGACGAACCAAACAAACACAAATAACATAAATAAGACATCAGCCCTCCTACAACAACTGGAGGTAAAGACGAACCAAACAAACACAAATAACATAAATAAGACATCAGCCCTCCTACAACAACTGGAGGTAAAGACGAACCAAACAAACACAAATAACATAAATAAGACATCAGCCCTCCTACAAACAACTGGGGGTAAAGACGAACCAAACAAACACAAATAACATAAATAAGACATCAGCCCTCCTACAAACAACTGGAGGTAAAGACGAACCAAACAAACACAAATAACATAAATAAGACATCAGCCCTCCTACAAACAACTGGAGGTAAAGACGAACCAAACAAACACAAATAACATAAATAAGACATCAGCCCTCCTACAAACAACTGGGGGTAAAGACGAACCAAACAAACACAAATAACATAAATAAGACATCAGCCCTCCTACAAACAACTGGAGGTAAAGACGAACCAAACAAACACAAATAACATAAATAAGACATCAGCCCTCCTACAAACAACTGGAGGTAAAGACGAACCAAACAAACACAAATAACATAAATAAGACATCAGCCCTCCTACAAACAACTGGGGGTAAAGACGAACCAAACAAACACAAATAACATAAATAAGACATCAGCCCTCCTACAAACAACTGGAGGTAAAGACGAACCAAACAAACACAAATAACATAAATAAGACATCAGCCCTCCTACAAACAACTGGAGGTAAAGACGAACCAAACAAACACAAATAACATAAATAAGACATCAGCCCTCCTACAAACAACTGGAGGTAAAGACGAACCAAACAAACACAAATAACATAAATAAGACATCAGCCCTCCTACAAACAACTGGAGGTAAAGACGAACCAAACAAACACAAATAACATAAATAAGACATCAGCCCTCCTACAAACAACTGGAGGTAAAGACGAACCAAACAAACACAAATAACATAAATAAGACATCAGCCCTCCTACAAACAACTGGAGGTAAAGACGAACCAAACAAACACAAATAACATAAATAAGACAACAGCCCTCCTACAAACAACTGGGTGTAAAGACGAACCGAACGTTGTTTTATGCCGAAATCATAACGGACATCACAACACGGAACTCAGAACGTGGACCACTGACATGGGTACAATCAGCTATCTTACAATATAATTTAGTACTATGTAGATTTGTCTACAGGTTAATATTAGGGTCATTGAGAATTATAAATCTTACAATATAATTTAGTACTATGTAGATTTGTCTACAGGTTAATATTAGGGTCATTGAGAATTATAAATCTTATAATATAATTTAGTACTATGTAGATTTGTCTACAGGTTAATATTAGGGTCATTAAGAATTATAAATCTTATAATATAATTTAGTACTATGTAGATTTGTCTACAGGTTAATATTAGGGTCATTGAGAATTATAAATCTTACAATATAATTTAGTACTATGTAGATTTGTCTACAGGTTAATATTAGGGTCATTGAGAATTATAAATCTTATAATATAACTTAGTACTATGTAGATTTGTCTACAGGTTAATATTAGGGTCATTAAGAATTATAAATCTTATAAGGCCAAAAAAAAAAATATGTGTGTTTACGGTCATCCGACCTACCCTAATTTTTGCTAGCGACCCTATGCATTTTTACACAGAATTCGGATAACCATTTTTGTTGTTTAACCAGCAGCAATGTTTTATTTATTCAACTGCTAGCTTTTTGTCGAAATTAAGAGCAAAGAAGGTAGAAAAACTGCATAATTCGTCATTTTACCGGAATTTTCGAAAACTAAATACCGGAATCGGATTCCGGAACAGGGAACGACTATTTCCGGTTTTGTCGATAATAAAAAAAAAAAAAAAAAATTAATCCCGACCGACTGACCCTAGATTTTTTTGACATGTGACAGTAAACACACATATATTTTTTTTTGGCCTAATATAATTTAGTACTATGTAGATTTGTCTACAGGTTAATATTAGGGTCATTGAGAATTATAAATCTTACAATATAATTTAGTACTATGTAGATTTGTCTACAGGTTAATATTAGGGTCATTGAGTACCTGAGTATTTAAATGTTTTTGTGGTCAAGATAACCCATTACTATATGTAGTCAAAATAGATCACAAAATGTCAGATTGGACACATGCACAGCACTTTAATTAAAACTATGTTGCGAGATGGCTAAAAATATGTACATGTAATATAAAAAAAACCAGAGTGCATGTCTTTTGATAACTCACTGTAAAAAGATAAATATGTAAAAACAGGTGTGTGGTTTTTGTTCTTTCTTTCTCTTAAGAAATACCTTTTACGTAGAACATTTGGGCAATTCTTACTTTTTTTGTTGGTATAAGCATATTTTATTGATATAACTGACATATATATAAACAGAACAATAGCAATTGTACAATAGGATTCATAAACAAGCAAATGCTTTTTTTTAAATCTGTTTCCTATGAAAAACTTACAAATATGACAAAAAATATATGTGCATACTGATTTAAATTTAAACTTGTGAGAATTAGTTATATATTCACAATTGTTGGACTCTTACAGTACCAAACTCTTTTTAACAGGTAAATATAGCCCCCCCCCCCCTTTTTTTCCCTCCCCAATCCACACCTTTCATTCACCTATTTCTTAAACAAGTTCTCCACACATCATTATTTAATTGAAATTTAACAACAGATGTTCACCCTATCTTGTATGTACATGTAATTGTAAAACTTGCTGATAATTTTCACTCTAAACCAAACTAATTATATAATAATGTGGTCTTATCCAGATAGTATGCCAAAATATTACCCAGGTCTGAGAGACATATTACCCGACCGAATGCAAAATATTACCCAGGTCTGAGTGACATATTAGTTTTACCCGACCGAAGGGGAGGGTAATATGTCTCTCAGACCTGGGTAATATTTTGGCATATTACCTGGACAAGACCACATTAATATCATTATTATACTGAGTGTCTAATTGTCCAGGTAATATGCCAAAATATTACAGTACCAAATATCACTACAGAAACTTACACGAAGTATAATAATACATTATATATCATATCTAATTAAATTTGATTTGTAGCCCGCAGCTTAAATCATATTATAAGTTATTATTTGAAAACGGAAATGTTTTATTTTTTCCCATGTTCATGTGAATCTATACATAGGCCAAAATAATTACAGTAACACCTGTCTAAAACCAGTCCCTGAATAAACTGAATACCTGTATAAAACAAACTTTAAATGAAGACAACATGTACAAAATATTTGTTAATTTAACCTGTATAAACCGAACACCTGTCTATTACGAACATAAATGTTGGCCCCAAGTAGGTTAGAGTTAGACAGGGGGACAGTTAAGTATCTCAATGGATATCTGATCCGATAAAAGGGAGTGCACTTTGGTTGGAGTGACATAATAAGAGGGAGAACTACTGTGCTTTTTTACCCTTGCTTTTACACATGTGGCATGATTACCTTTTTTACCCTTGCTCTTACACATGTGGCATGATTACCTTTTCTACCCTTGCTCTTACACATGTGGCATGATTACCTTTTATACCCTTGCTCTTACACATGTGGCATGATTACCTTTTTTACCCTTGCTCTTACACATGTGGCATGATTACCTTTTTTACCCTTGCTCTTACACATGTGGCATGATTACCTTTTATACCCTTGCTCTTACACATGTGGCATGATTACCTTTTTTACCCTTGCTCTTACACATGTGGCATGATTACCTGTTTTACCCTTGCTCTTACACATGTGGCATGATTACCTTTTTTACCCTTGCTCTTACACATGTGGCATGATTACCTGTTTTACCCTTGCTCTTACACATGTGGCATGATTACCTTTTTTACCCTTGCTCTTACACATGTGGCATGATTACCTTTTTTACACTTGCTCTTACACATGTGGCATGATTACCTTTTATACCCTTGCTCTTACACATGTGGCATGATTACCTTTTTTACCCTTGCTCTTACACATGTGGCATGATTACCTTTTTTACCCTTGCTCTTACACATGTGGCATGATTACCTTTTTACCCTTGCTCTTACACATGTGGCATGATTACCTTTTTTACCCTTGCTCTTACACATGTGGCATGATTACCTTTTTTACCCTTGCTCTTACACATGTGGCATGATTACCTTTTTTACCCTTGCTCTTACACATGTGGCATGATTACCTTTTTTACCCTTGCTCTTACACATGTGGCATGATTACCTTTTATACCCTTGCTCTTACACATGTGGCATGATTACCTTTTTTACCCTTGCTCTTACACATGTGGCATGATTACCTTTTTTATCCTTGCTCTTACACATGTGGCATGATTACCTTTTTTACCCTTGCTCTTACACATGTGGCATGATTACCTTTTTTACCCTTGCTCTTACACATGTGGCATGATTACCTTTTTTACCCTTGCTTTTACACATGTGGCATGATTACCACATCAGCAATTTTTACAAAAACGATTGACTACACTTTAAATATTTAAATACATATTGGTCAATAATAGAAGAGATGAAGAATTTATTACGGGTCATAAATTTCCTTTGTACACTAATCTTAGGATAATATTTTCACTGACAGAAAGAGAGTTTATCATATTCCCCCTCTGGCCATAGATTGATACAAAATTTTAAATAATAACGTGGAAAAAAAAATCTCACAAACAAAAATTTAAGTGTTTCGTAAAATTGATTGCCCACAGAGAGTCTATACAATAATGTATTATAACGTGAATAGCCAATAAAATGACTTTTCTTTTCATATACTTGAAAGATAGGTGTAAGTTTATAAAGTACAAGAAATGTCTTTGTCCGCTTGCCAAATTATTTTTTGATCCGTCGCTATCATATTGTCAATAGAATAAACGCCCCCTTTTTCTCCTATCAAAACATTTACAAGATAAATAGGTATTTTATTGTTCATATTGAGTTTAAATTTGATACCTTAAGATAAAATTATAATTTCGTAAGATTATATTTTGTGAAATGTTTGAAATATTATTTGCGGAGTTGTTTTCTTTGAGATAAATAAGGATAAAAATGTGGATAATAAATGTCGTTTTAAACCTTAACAAGCTAAATTAAGATCAATATGCTGACATCAGCAAAATGACATTCACATACAGACCAACTTGTCAGCAACATTTATTTTTTAATTTAACTTTACTTTTTGCTTAGATTTTTTTTTGCTTAGCTATTTAAACAATTGTACTGGAAAATTTCACTACACAATAATTTCTTGGAGGGCATGTTTTTTTTTGCTTTTTTTTGTGTGCAGGAAATTTGATAAGTGTGCAGGAAATTTGATAAGTACATGGAGAAAACTGCCAACCTGTTGAAAATGTCTGACAAACTTTAGCTTGTGTATCAAATACATCTCCCAATGTGTGGGAGTCTAACTGAGAACATCAATGGTGACTGATTCTAAAGATAGATCTAAATACAAATTACAGTGAATCCTGTCTATACCAAACCTCTTTGTGTTCATAATGTGTCGAAACCGCATCGCTAGTGTAATGGTTAGCAGTCTTCATGAAGTGTGTCGGTCCGTCGGTCAAAACCGATAAAATCTGACGGGGACTGGTCAAATGTAAAATACTGCCAGTCCAAAAGTCCGACATTGTTTCGAACTTAAGCTTATACCAAAAATCGCAGCTCTGCACTGGTGAATGCCGTGTTGGGCTTAAATTTTGTTGAATGTGCTATTCCCGGGAAAAAAGCTGACACAGAGCCTTCCGAGAACTCTGACACAGGGATACAAATTAACGGTCGCCCAGTTGGTGATTAAAATGTATTCCACTGCCAATGGAGTTTCTAGAACGGCATTAATTTCGGTTTTCAGTTTTATTAAAATGTCAGGCAGACTCGAAATTTGTTTATTTATTCTGTCAGACTGGTAATGAATCGGAACTTCATATTGTAGGCATCCTTTAGCATGACCGAGCACTTCAAATCACGTGGAGTATAAAAACTGAAATATATCACTGAACACTGTGTTGTAACCAAAACCTTAGAACATTACAATCTACCAAATATCAAATCATTAATGGAGGAACTACTGAATAAACTGTCTTGGAAACACCAATATAAAACTGCAGTGAACAACTATTGGACAAAATTTTTCAGAGATGAGTCAGAAAATAGATCTACCCTCCAATTTATGAATTTCAACGAAACACAAATTGGAAAACCTCATCTACTTTGGCAAATTATTCGTTCTTCTGTTACTGAGGTCAAAAGATCAATTACACACTGTAGAATAACAACAGGAACATATCTACTCCAAAGCAATATTTCTAAATTTTCAAACAAACAAGAAGTTCCGACTTGTCCGTTATGTGGCTTGGGGGACGAAGATACCATACATTTGCTCACCAGCTGTAATATGTTGCACCAGGAACGTAAAATTCACTATTCAAAACTAAAAGAAATTACTATCAAATATATTGGACAATCTGTATGGAACAACATATTTTTAAATATAGAGGCTATTACAAAACTAATAGTAGATGCCAGCAACTACTACTACATCTTCAATTCAAAAACTGCTGTCGTAGATGTGGCAAAGGTGGCTAGCGACCTGTGTTCGGCCCTAACATATTAAAAGGATCATACTAAAGAGTGAATTCAGCAAATAGTACAGAACCGCAATATGGAAAAAGACATTTTAGATTTGATCTATAAATGTGTGACAGATGATAGGATCAGCTTTTAGATTTTACAGAATAAAGACAATATAATCAATTGTAACATAAATACATATTTTTCCTTTGATGTTTTAATGCCATAATCAACTTAAAAATAGTGAACTTTTACAAACCATGGTCTAACATGAAGATCTTGATGTTATTCCATGATTTTGACATCATAGATCTGTTATTCCATGATTTTGACGTATTAGATCTGTTATTCCATGATTTTGACATCATAAATCTGTCAATCATGTAATTTCTGTTACAATACATATATACCATGGATCTTACTCATGAACTTATTTTAGACCAACTCATCCTTCGGATTCGTTGATTTAAATAAGTTAATTCATAAGATACATGGTATATATAACAGTGAAAGAAACCACCGCTCGCCAATTGGTCAAAAGCGAGAAGAAAAGAAACCACCACTCGCCAATTTAATATAACTGTTTTATGCTGAACATATAATAGTGTGCTTTTAATATACACTAACATTTTAAACCGCCACTAGTGCTTTTAGTTGTGTATGGACACTCGCATGAACATTTTAAATATTTACACATAGACGTAGTCGTAGGTGCATATAACCTGCTTTGCATGAACCTTTTATATCGTATGCTTTTAGTGCTGTATACATTTCATCAGTGTTGTTACATGGAGGCTGGATAAGCCATTTTGTATATTGTCAAAGTCGATATAGAAGTGTATATAAGAAGATATTTTATAGTGCTTAACTGCGAACGTTAAAATATTTTTACAAGTTTTAACTTGGTGTTCCTTATTGGAAGGAGTTACGAAAGAAAGAAAGAACACAGAAATAAGTTGACTTCCACATTCCCCGAGGATCAACGATTGCATATGTTTATTGAATTTGTTTTGAGATGCATATATATTGAAGATGGCAACAGATTCATGTTGTCAACTGAAATTAATAAGGGATGAAAACAAGAAGTTGACATTGATGATGTAAAATTCGGAACCGAATCGGACAGATAGATACGGATTGTTGGTTACATCTGCCTTCTCTTGTTAGATAATAACATACAGAGGAACATTTAATAATTGAAAAATATTTGCATGAAAATTTATTGATACTAGTAACCAAAGCTAAAGTGAATAACTTTGTATTTCAATTGCAAATGTAAATTTTAGAGTATATTTACTTTCCATTGATGTCCTAAAATTTTCCATAAAGATGTGTATTGGATACTTTAATACAGTTCATTATTTTTACCATACTGCAGAATATATTTTCAAATTTATAAACTTATGAAATAAAATTATTTATTACATAAGGCTCTATTTTACTGTTTTTCTATTGGCTAGAAGCAATACACATGACATTCCATTTTTTAACATATTGATTAGCAAAAAACAATTTCTGTGCAATAAATAATCATATTGCACTCTCGTGCAAAATCAATGAATGAAATTACGTGGCACGAGAGTGCAATATGGTTTTTTATTACACAGAAATTGCTTTTTGCTAATCAATGTTAGAAAATTTCATAAAATTTGAAAATTTTCAAAAAATTTGAAAATCATAAAATAAAAAAAAAGAAAAATTTAAAGTTCAATTTTTTTTTAACAAATTTGAAAATTTCATTTTTTTTTTTAAAATTCAAAATTTTCATAAAATTTCAAAACTTTCAAAAATTTCATACTATTTCAAAAAAATTCAAAATGATAAAATTTTCATAAAGTTTCAAAAATTTCATAGTTTTCATAAAATTTCAAAATTAAGAGTAAAATAGAGCCGTATGTAATAAAACAATTACTACACTTGAACTTGATCAATATGAGGTTTTATGGAGCAGAGTACAACAATATTGAACTCAGCATTCGCCTCGTTCAATATTGTTGTACTCTGCTCCATAAAACCTCATATTGATCTCGTTCAAGTGCAGTAATTGTATATTACTACCTTTTACTCGTTTGCAAATAAAAATACAATATCTTTATACAAATATACAATAAAAGGATAAGTAAACACAGATATTATTTACATATATTTAGTTACATTAACTGTAAACTATGTACTACTAGATATGTATGGCGACTGACATTACTTTGTTCCTGAACAATCACATATATTTAGTTACATTCACTGGAAACTATGCTCTACTACTGGATATGTATGGCGACTGACATTACGTTGTTATGTATGACGACTGACATTACGTTGTTATGTATGACGACTGACATTACGTTGTTATGTATGATGACTGACATTATGTTGTTATGTATGGCGACTGACATTACGTTGTTATGTATGACGACTGACATTACGTTGTTATGTATGGCGACTGACATTACGTTGTTAGGTATGACGAATGACATTACGTTGCTATGTATGGTGACTGACATTACGTTGTTATGTATGGTGACTGACATTATGTTGTTATGTATGGTGACTGACATTATGTTGTTATGCATGGTGACTGACATTACATTGATATGTATGGCAACTGACATTACGTTGCTATGTATGGTGACTGACATTACGTTGTTATGTATGACGACTGACATTACGTTGTTATGTATGACGACTGACATTACGTTGCTATGTATGGCGACTGACATTATGTTGTTATGTATGGTGACTGACTTTACGTTGTTTTGTATGACGACCGACATTACGTTGTTATGTATGGTGACTGACATTATGTTGTTATGTATGGCGACTGACATTACGTTGTTATATATGGTGACTGACATTACGTTGTTATGTATGACGACTGACATTACGTTGTTATGTATGACGACTGACATTACGTTGTTATGTATGGTGACTGACATTACGTTGTTATGTATGGTGACTGACATTACGTTGTTATGTATGACGACTGACATTACGTTGTTATGTATGGTTACTGACATTACGTTGTTATGTATGGTGACTGACATTACGTTGTTATGTATGATGACTGACATTACGCTGTTATGTATGACGACTGACATTACATTGTTATGTATGGTGACTGACATTACGTTGTTATGTATGGTGACTGACATTACGTTGATATGTATGGCGACTGACATTACGTTGCTATGTATGGTGACTGACATTACGTTGTTATGTATGACGACTGACATTACGTTGTTATGTATGATGACTGACATTACGTTGTTATGTATGATGACTGACATTACGTTGTTATGTATGACGACTGACATTACGTTGTTATGTATGACGACTGACATTACGTTGTTATGTATGGTGACTGACTTTACGTTGTTATGTATGACGACCGACATTACGTTGTTATGTATGGTGACTGACATTATGTTGTTACGTATGATGACTGACATTACGTTGTTATGTATGTATGTCATACAGTGATAAAAAATGACTAAGTTCAACATACGGAAAATGTACGAAAAAATTTGTCTAATCTGCCCATAATAGGAGGTGCACATCTTCAATATGTACACAAACACTGTGCAAAGTTTAAATACTATTGATTGAACATGGTTAGAGTTTTAGATTACACCAACTAGGTACCGTCAATGTCATATAGTGATAAAAAAATTACTAAGTTCAACATACGGAAAATGTACAGACTTTGTCAAATCAGCCCATAATAGCAGGTGCACATCTTCAATATGTATACAAACACTGTGCAAAGTCTGAATAATATTGATTGAACACATCAACCAGCAGGTACCCCTTTTCTGAGAAGAAAACATTATGTGACACGTCTAAAATATTATTGCACTAAACAAAACACTATGAACTTTATGCACTGAGAAGAAAACTGACAACTATTAGAGCAGGTAATTACAGGTATTGAATTTCTTGTCATGTCAAAATTGTCTAGCATACTGCTTATTTTTGTAATATAAAGTGGATTTTGATCGCAAGGTGAAAAATACACATTGCTTTAAATATCAATTTTAAAACAATATTATTTTTGTTTTTTAAAAAACAATGAAATTCTGTGTCCAATGAAGATAAAAGATCCCACATTGTGTTGAACAATAATGAAAGGGTCCCACCTGTGCCAGCGTTATGTAAACATTTTTACCAACAAGGCTTTCTTCATAGATCTTATTTCAATACCTGTCTTAACTGTTAAAATACACATGGGTAGGCTAGGTGTAGGGGTGGGGGTGAGGGGTCAGGATACCAATAAGAATTAATGAAGTATTAAAATCTAGGTTTTAGTTAAAACTATTACTATCAAATCAGGATTTTGATTGAAAAATCCTGGCTAACAGGCCTGTTCATAATGCAGTTTTGAGTTTTTTCTCATGAAAATATTTTTTTAATGTAAACTATGAGTACATTTATTTCTAACCTTAGTTTTATCAACGTTCATGAACGATTAATACACGCTTAGGAGTCAGAAATAAATACATCGTTCAATGATCTTTAGAAACCTCACATAGAACATGTAATTCAGTAAAAATAGAACAACACGTGGCTTGCTTGTATAAACAACAAAAGAGCGGAAAATGGACAATACAGCAGCACTGGTAGTTTATACCTTGTTAGAGGAAACTTCATCATCTGAGATTCTTCTGATAGTGAAAATGATAATCTACTTCTGCTGCACTGATAGATAGGAGACCAATACCAAATATTGGGTCATTCTACGATATCATAACTAATTATGATGATTAAGAATTTCGCTGACAATTCAGGCTCACGAGGGGCGAGTTGATTTTTAAAAAATATTCAGACATACAAATTTTGTCGAATAAATTAATCCATGGGCAATTTTCATTGCTTCTAGAATTCATATTCTCTGTTCAGTTATCATTTTCTAAACTAGAACTGTGAAATTTTCTACTAGTTTCATCATACAAGTTCTTCAAACATACCTGCAGGCTTAAACACCTTTTTTTTCAACTTGTTTCAGATTCATACAACAGGATCCTTGACTTTTTGGACGATAAAATTCAGCTGGTGGAAAAAAAGCATGTGTTGATACAGCGTTTGGAACATAATTTAGAAGTAAATGCATTGTTTAAGCAATAAATGTCAAACGTTACGCGGTTACACGAAGGTTTTGCGAGTATATCGTTTGCATCAACGTTGATAAAACTTATAGAAATTAAGTTAAAAATAAATGGTTTAAGCGTATACGCGCATAGTCGATTGCATCGTTTTTGTCAGAAATAAATGCACTCAAATACAATCTATATTTAAAATTAGATCTCCCTACTTGCTCAGCGGCCCAGCAAAAAATAAAATGAGCAAGTGCAGAGATCTAATTTAGATTACATTTAAACAAACATATCATACACATGACTTTGAATACAGAATTCGAATGTATTTTATAATCACAGACATTTGTTCATTGTAGCTAGCTTGTGAAAAACAGGCATTATCAGATTTAAAAGGTTGAGTATAAAAATATCAATGACACTTGTTTTACAGTTTAAGTAAAAAATATGTGTTACATTCTCAGATGTGTTTAAATTGGTCAGAAATATCTAATGGAGGAGTTACCCTGGAATAAATATGGTCAAACTTGATTTAGTGACCACCTCTATTAAGTTACAGTCAAACTTGATTTAGTGACCACCTCTATTAAGTTACAGTCAAACTTGATTTAGTGACCACCTCTATTAAGTTAGTCAAACTTGATTTAGTGACCACCTCTATTAAGTTAGTCAAACTTGATTTAGTGACCACCTCTATTAAGTTAGTCAAACTTGATTTAGTGACCACCTCTATTAAGTTACAGTCAAACTTGATTTAGTGACCACCTCTATTAAGCTACAGTCAAACTTGATTTAGTGACCACCTCTATTAAGTTACAGTCAAACTTGATTTAGTGACCACCTCTATTAAGTTACGTCAAACTTGATTTAGTGACCACCTCTATTAAGTTACGTCAAACTTGATTTAGTGACCACCTCTATTAAGTTATGGTCAAACTTGATTTAGTGACCACCTCTATTAAGTTATGGTCAAACTTGATTTAGTGACCACCTCTATTAAGTTACAGTCAAACTTGATTTAGTGACCACCTCTATTAAGCTACAGTCAAACTTGATTTAGTGACCACCTCTATTAAGTTACAGTCAAACTTGATTTAGTGACCACCTCTATTAAGTTACAATCAAACTTGATTTAGTGACCACCTCTATTAAGTTACAGTCAAACTTGATTTAGTGACCACCTCTATTAAGTTAGTCAAACTTGATTTAGTGACCACCTCTATTAAGTTAGTCAAACTTGATTTAGTGACCACCTCTATTAAGTTAGTCAAACTTGATTTAGTGACCACCTCTATTAAGCTACAGTCAAACTTGATTTAGTGACCACCTCTATTAAGCTACAGTCAAACTTGATTTAGTGACCACCTCTATTAAGTTACAGTCAAACTTGATTTAGTGACCACCTCTATTAAGTTACGTCAAACTTGATTTAGTGACCACCTCTATTAAGTTACGTCAAACTTGATTTAGTGACCACCTCTATTAAGTTATGGTCAAACTTGATTTAGTGACCACCTCTATTAAGTTATGGTCAAACTTGATTTAGTGACCACCTCTATTAAGTTACAGTCAAACTTGATTTAGTGACCACCTCTATTAAGCTACAATCAAACTTGATTTAGTGACCACCTCTATTAAGTTACAGTCAAACTTGATTTAGTGACCACCTCTATTAAGTTACAATCAAACTTGATTTAGTGACCACCTCTATTAAGTTACAGTCAAACTTGATTTAGTGACCACCTCTATTAAGCAATAACTTTTATTACGTCGTCTTAAGCTTAATTTTCCTTCCTGGTGCATTTTATATTAATTAAACCTGTATTTAGTGACTACCTGCCCTATGTAACCCGCAGGGGTTAAAAAATCCACTAGTCCGATGCCCGGAGCTAGTAATTTCCACATTTGGGTCAGGTGAAATAATCAGCTGTATGCCCGACGGGCTAGTAAATAAATATATCGGATATGGACAAACTTGTCAATATTCGAGTAACTACTTATATTCAGGTTGTTTGTTACCTTCAGTCGACGGGTTAGTAAAAAAAATATGCATTGGATGTCACCCGACTCGTCAATGACCACGTTTCCTTGTTTCCGTTCGTTACCTTCACACTGTCTAGTTTCGCTTTCCTTAAATAAATGTGTCATGTGCGTTTGAGCTATTCTACTGGTTTCCGAATGTATAAAAATAACATTTATCCTTACGCTAATTATAAATCGATAACAGTTGATTAATGGCAAGTCGGAATCATGAAATCACGGTATTGACCAGGACTAGTGGTTCATAGATTCGGGCTAGTAATATTTGGGAGTATGCTAGCCCTGGGCTAGTGAGGTGGTCCAAGATTTTTTAATCCCTACCCTCATCATCTTATTGAAAATTAACTTGTTCTCACCATGATAGCTGAAAAATTGCTGAGTTGGCATTAAACAACAATCACTCACTCACTCTTTTTCAAGTTGGAGCTTGTAATAAGTGTTTCTGCTAGACTTTTGAAATCTTCAGGACAATTGCCAGTTTTATCAAAATTTCTTCAGGACATTCTTTAATAATTAACCCTATTTCAATGTTCCCTTGGAGAGTCACATATGTTTGACTGTACACTGTGATAAACTAAACTCCATACTTGTCAAACTTCAACGAATTTGTTGTTGTTCGAAGAAAAAAATAACACAGGGAAAATTTCTTTCTTTAAAATTGTGTCATTTTTAGTTTACCTACGTGACTGAATTATAGGCTCCAGTAACATTGACATTATAATATAAATATGTAACAAAATAGTCTATACTTATCTATAGTATACAAATGGTGTGAAAATACTTACCTAGAAAAAATCGTGTGAATATTTTTAAAATTTGAGGAAAATGAACTTTTCTTAATCTTGGGAAAATGGTGTGAATATATTTTTTCTAGAATAATGACCTGAAAATACTTACAAATGGTGTGAATATTTCTAAAATTTGAGGAAAATAAATTTTTCTTAATCTTGGGAAAATGGTGTGAATATATTTTTATTTAGAAAAGTGATGTAAAGAATACTTATCTAGAAAAATGGTGTTATAAAACTTGGAGCAATTGATGTAAATAATTCAAAATCTTAGGAAAATGGAAAAATTATTGTCCCTCCCTTTAGAATGAAAAAAAAACTGGGTTATCTCCCTTTTTGTAAAAAAAAGTTTGAATCTCTCATGATTAAATAAAGTTTGTTTCACAACTCAAACACAAAAAAAACCCGTCTTCATCTTACCAGCTCTAATAGACTTTACAATTACTTGAAACTGATTTATCTTATCATCACTGAACAGTGTAATATCAGATTAAAGAGGAGATAACTCTGTCAACAGTTAAGATACAAAATAAAATGTAATCAGGTTATCTGGGGAATATGTGATCTTAAGGGGAAGTTACAGATAATCCTATTGTCTATATACAAAGTGAGTTATACATTTTCAATCTATGTCTGAGTGACGTAACCCAAGGATTTATCGTACAGAAAAAACACATCTCCTATTAGTAACAAAGACATTTCTTGACAAATTCATCCCTAACATTTTTTTTTAAGTTGTCAACATGCATTACAAATTTGACACAGAAGTACTTTTCTATAACAATAATTTCTTTATTGGCTGGACATTTTTTTTTTAAAGTGAATCTATTTTCCTTTTAAATTACACAATATATACATTTTATATTAAGTTATTTATTTAGCAGTGTGGAAAACGTGATGATACTAGATATGACTAACCACCTGCTTTTTTTACCATAATGTGAAAGAAATTAAAATTGTCGATAGAGTACAAAAAACCTATCAAAGTAGGGACCATCCTGTAGAAAGTTTTAAATTGATTGATTGATTGCTGTTTAACATCAAGTGAGCATTACATGTACAAGTATTTCAACAAAGGGCCCAGGTGGCTCAATGAGTTAGGTAGTTGGATTATCTAACAACTCATACAAGCCTATCACCAATATAGCGTGGAGGGCCTGGGTGGCTCAATGAGTTAGGTAGTTGAATTACCTAACAACTCATACAAGCCTATCACCAATACAGCGTGGAGGGCCTGGGTGGCTCAATGAGTTAGGTAGTTGGATTACCTAACAACTCATACAAGCCTATCACCAATACAGCGTGAGGGCCCTGGTGGCTCAATGAGTTAGGTAGTTGGATTACCTAACAACTCATACAAACCTATCTCCAATATGGCGTAGGTTCGCGCCCAGCTTTGTAAATTACAAAAAATGGTGCACTCGATTCGCAACCACAAGTGATAAAGTTTACCAGTTGCTTGTGCATGGTCGGCGGTTCTCTCTGGGTACTCTGACTTCTTCCACCACTAAAACTGGTCGCCATGATATAGCTGAAATATTGCCGAAAGTGGCATTAAACACCAAAAATCAATCAATCAATGTATTTTAACAAAATTCATAATCAGATTAAGCATGCAAACAATGAAATAGCACCTAGGTAAATAGATGAACCTGGGATGGTCACATGGAAAGATGTCTTGATTTCCATGAGGTACATTTTTTTAAATGAGGATATACTAGAGAGATCTTAAGAGTCGAAGAATTTGGCCTTACAAGAGGCTATGAAGTACAAATTGTAATAATCTGTTGCGTTCCCAAGAAAAAATGAAAACAGGATCCCGATGAAATCCTGGTGAAATTGGTGGGATAAGGCGGGATAAGCATCTGAAGTCGGGATCCCGTTCGGGATAAATATCTGAAATTGGAATCCCATTCAGGATAACTGTCTGAAGCCAGGATCCCATTCCGGTTGAACGAGAAAACATAAACTAGAATTCTGTAGAATTTAATTTTTTTTAAATCCCGGAATATAAAATATATCCTGGATATCGAGTACTGTGAAAAACCGGAATTTTGTGTATTTTTTTTCTTCAATCCCTGAATATACAATATATCCTGAGATTGTCAACACTACAACAGCCTTGTGTCTCGTATGGTGCTAGTTACAACTTTTAGTACACTGTGGCCTGTCCTTCACGTTTTTCGTATCTCATAAAAGATGAAAAGTATCATGGACATTTCTATTTATAAATATCTTGTAAGCTTCTTTTTTATTGATCGAAAATTCAAGCACAAGTTAAATATCAAATGGAAGTACAGTGAATCAAAACTCAGTGGTAGTTTGTACTTATAGTTATAAATATAAAGCCATTACAGTGTCCTTTTAAAGAACTAGACAAGTGTAAACTCCAAGTACAGTTAAGTCAGCCTGGCAGGTTTAACACATTTCATCAGATCCAAGCTATATACATGTGTATTCCCTCAGAAAATGCAGAATCTTAGTATTTCCCAAACTGGATCCTGGCATATTCTGAACAGGATGAAACGGGATCCAAGCAGGATCCCGGTATATTCTGATCGGGATCCTGCTCCTTAGCCGGGAATCCTGGCGGAGTCTAGTGGCATTCCAATCGGAATTCGGGTATATTTTGCCGGGATTTATTCAGGATTCCGCCATATCCCAGTGGGATCCCAGTATATTTTGACCGGGATTTATATTGGGGTCCCACTTCTTAGCCGGGAATCCAGAAATTTTATCCCAGTGGAATCAAGTGGTCGGAATCCCAATGGGATCCCAGCCAGAATCCCAGTGGGATCATGGATTCATTTTCTCTTGGGTTGCTTGTTAAAAACATGCTCAAAGGGCTCTTAGTAAGCTAGGAGCATGGCAGTATCCCAAAACAGGGCACCAGTTTACCAGTATTCTAATTTTTTTTGGCATAACTATTGGATGCCCATGTATAATGAAGAAGTTAGGTTATATTTCTGCAATCTTGGATTCCCACTGGGGTAGACAGCTAAAGATAATGAGGTTACAGCTGTAAACGTGATGTGACAGGGATTTATGTGAGAATCTAGAGATAATTCTATTGTCTATTTACATCCATGTCTGGGTGATGTAACGGAACGATTTGTCCTCCTGTAACATACATGTCTGGGTGATGTAATGGAACGATTTGTCCTCCTGTAACATACATATCTGGGTGATGTAACGGAACGATTTGTCCTCCTGTAACATACATGTCAGGGTGATGTCCTAAGTTACACGAACATTTCTTGTCAAATTCATTCCTTTTATACTTTGATTGTTGTCAACTTGCATCAGAAATTGACACAGAAGTACCGGGGACCTTTCTCAACAACAACTTCATTTATAGACTATGAAAAGAAAATTTAAACAATGATGGTCAACAATTCCACCAATATCAACAAAACGAACAATCATCACCTCTCACCTCAAACAATTGAACTAAAAAAAGACCAAGACACGTGACATTGGAAATCTAGGTCTGGCTTGGAACACGTCATTTTTAATTTACAGATTTAGTAGTTATAAAACAAATTGCCAATCTTTGATGCAACAATAACTACATGTTTTATTCAGTGCTAACCAACTTGCCCGAAGCCCAGGACAAGTAAAACTGGATTCAGACAAGTGAAAATTATGAAAGAAATTGTTTAAATAAATAGATTTTTTTTTCTAAATTTGATTTTCGGGCAAGTATGTGAAAAACCAGAGGCTCCCATGAGCCTGTAATCGCTCACCTGGATCAAAGCTGCTTTCAATAACAATGCAACTGCACTGTGGTGGCCATCTTGGTGTGAGAGCGTGACTGCAGGACATTATTTTGGAAGAGGACCATCCAATGACTATTCCATCAAAGCTTGGTTCTAATTGAGCAACTGGTTCCAGACAAGATGGTTTTTATGTGAATTTCCCATAGGGTCCTATGTTAAAATAAGTTCAGCTGTGCAGCCATCTTGGTCAGAGGGCGGGACCACCAGACCCAATTTTGGAAGAGGACCATCCAATGACTATTTAATCAAAGTTTGGTTCCAATTGAGCAACTAGTTCCAGACAAGAAGATTTTTATGTGAATTTCCCATAGGGTCCTATGTTAAGCTAAGTTCGGCTGTGGGGGCCATCTTGGTCGAAGGGCCGAACCGCCAGACACATTTTTGGAAGAGAACCATCCAATGACTATTTCATCAAAATTTAGTTCTTATTGAGCAAATGGTTTCAGACAAGAACATTTTTATGGGAATTTCCCATAGGGTCCTACATGTATGTTAAATTAAGTTCGGCTGTCGTGGCCATCTTGGTAGGAGGTCTGAAATGACGGACACAATTTTGGAAGGGGACCACCCAAGGATCATTTCAGCAAAGTTTGGTTGAGATTGGCTCAGTAGTTTCAGAGGAGAAGATTTTTTTTAAATTTCATCCCCCCTTTTTTCTAATTTGCATAATCGGTCAAAAGTTCATAAAAAATCCTGTAATATACAATGTATGTTAAAAAGCTCATCATTATGCTTATACAGTTCAAATTTGGGCACATTCTGGCTTAAAATAGAGCAGTTTTGGTCATTTGAAAAAATTTCTATTTTTAGTAATGGTGGCCATCTTGGATACAAGACAGTGCTGACGGACACAATTTTGAAAAGGGACCACCTAAGGATCATTCAGACAAAGTTTGGTTGAAATTGGCCAAGTGGTTTCTAACAAGAAGATTTTTAAATGATTTTTTGCTTATTTATGCCCAATTTGCATAATCGGTCAAAAATCGGCAAAAGTTAAAAGTTCATAAAAAATCCTGTAATATATGTTAAAAAGCTCATCATTATGCTTATACAGTTCAAATTTGTGCACATTCTGGCATAACTTTTAAAGGGAACCCCCTAAGGATGATTCAGGCCAAGTTTGGTTTAAATTGGCCCAGTGGTTTCAGAGGAGAAGATTTTTGAAAAAGTTTACCGACGGACGACGGATGCCAATAGCTCACATAGGTGAGCTAAAGAATTAAGGCAAAGATTGTTTATTATGACCATGGAGGAATTTCATTGGACACCAATTTTAATGGCTTGCAAACAAATTCACAGAATAATTAACCACAGCTATAATTCTACCAGAATGTGCAAGTACCAATTTTTATCTCTATGAAATTTTTCTTTTGTCTTAATAATGTGTACACCCTTTATAATGGGACATTGTACGTATCTATCAAAAGCATAGAAGTCTATTCAACTAGAGGCTCCCAGGAGCCTGTAATCGCTCACCTGGTTTTCAATTTGACATCTAAAGGTGATAGAAAATGGGGGCGTTTACACATAATTTTGAAGTACCTGTTAACAAGGCCTTACACAAACAAGGGTCCCTACCCCCCTACTTTGTACAAATTAATTATATAACATAAGTACCTGTTAATAAGGTCTTACGGTTACACAAACCAGGGCCCATACCCCCCTACTTTGTACAAATTAATTATATATAACATAAGTATACCTGTTAACAAGGTAACAAATTAATGATAATTTGTTCCCATCATCATAAAATATAACAAAATAATTACATTTTTACACCAAACATCCTTGTTTTACTGTCTAGCTTGTTGTACACTGCCGTGTATTATTATCAGTGTTATAGATGAAGGAATTTTAGAAAAGGGCACCATCTATAGTATAACCCAGGGTTGATTAGGATATTGTTGAAATAACTATCGTATCCATAATCAACCACCGGTCATTGTCAGAAAAAGGACAAACAACGATCTACAAAAATATACACACAAAACTACAGATCGGGTAACACAGACCCCACTAAAAACTACGGGTGAATCAGGTGTTCATCAATTATCTCTCCTCTCCTTTCTAGAGTAAAATACCTAGATAAATTAGGGACTGAAATACACCTTACCTGAAAGAGGAGTCTTTCATCACCCCATACTGCAGCCTTGCGCCAGTCAATGACATCAGAGAAGGGTAACTCCCAACCATTACTTAATAACACAGGAATACACCCTGCCTGCAGGGCTTCTAAAAATCTGTAAATATACAACATAAAATTCCATGGTTACCTGAAATACTTCTGACCAGACATAAATTATATAATCTTAGATGCAAGTGTACAATGGATGATATGTGTCACCTGGTTCTTTTCATTAATGACTTAAGGGGTTAGGGTTATGGTGCTTAATGTCACTTTCAACAATATTTCAGTTAAATATCATGAGGTTCAGTTTTCTTTTTTGTAGATCCAATACATATATATATATTCTTGTTGCTTTGCTTTGCGATAATTGATTTCTAATAGCCATATCACATCATAGGTAAAGCATAGATAATTGATTTCTAATAGCCATATCACATCATAGGTAAAGCATAGATAATTGATTTCTAATAGCCATATCACATCATAGGTAAAGCATAGATAATTGATTTCTAATAGCCATATCACATCATAGGTAAAGCATAAATAATTGATTTCTAATAGTCATATCACATCATAGGTAAAGCCTGAGAAGTGAGATGTGATGAGAGGTAAATTTCGACCAAAACATATCAACTACAGTATGTTTATCAAGGATTTGTCAAGGTGACGTCAGTGATGTCTACAGTATGTTTATCAATGATTTGTCAAGGTGACGTCAGTGATGTCTACAGTATGTTTATCAATGATTTGTCAAGGTGACGTCAGTGATGTCTACAGTATGTTTATCAAGGATTTGTCAAGGTGATGTCAGTGATGTCTACAGTATGTTTATCAAGGTGACGTCAGTGATGTCTACAGTATGTTTATCAATGATTTGTCAAGGTGACGTCAGTGATGTCTACAGTATGTTTATCAATGATTTGTCAAGGTGACGTCAGTGATGTCTACAGTATGTTTATCAATGATTTGTCAAGGTGACGTCAGTGATGTCTACAGTATGTTTATCAAGGATTTGTCAAGGTGACGTCAGTGATGTCTACAGTATGTTTATCAAGGATTTGTCAAGGTGACGTCAGTGATGTCTACAGTATGTTTATCAAGGATTTGTCAAGGTGATGTCAGTGATGTCTACAGTATGTTTATCAAGGATTTGTCAAGGTGATGTCAGTGATGTCTACAGTATGTTTATCAAGGATTTGTCAAGGTGACGTCAGTGATGTCTACAGTATGTTTATCAATGATTTGTCAAGGTGACGTCAGTGATGTCTACAGTATGTTTATCAAGGATTTGTCAAGGTGACGTCAGTGATGTCTACAGTATGTTTATCAAGGATTTGTCAAGGTGACGTCAGTGATGTCTACAGTATGTTTATCAAGGATTTGTCAAGGTGATGTCAGTGATGTCTACAGTATGTTTATCAATGATTTGTCAAGGTGACGTCAGTGATGTCTACAGTATGTTTATCAAGGATTTGTCAAGGTGACGTCAGTGATGTCTACAGTATGTTTATCAAGGATTCGTCAAGGTGATGTCAGTGATGTCTACAGTATGTTTATCAATGATTTGTCAAGGTGACGTCAGTGATGTCTACAGTATATTTATCAATGATTTGTCAAGGTGACGTCAGTGATGTCAATATAATTTCATATTAGCGATAATATACAATTTTCCGATCGTATTATGGAACTGTTCGGACAGTGGAATTTTTTGGTTTTTCAGTTTGGGGTTTAGGGTTAAGGTGTTTAATGCCACTTGCAACAACATTTCAGCTATATCGTGGCGGTCAGTTTTATTGGTGGAGGAAACAGGAGTACCCGAAGAAAACCACCGACCTGCCGCAAGTCACTGACAGACTTTCTCACATAATGTTGTATTGAGTACACCTCGCCATGAACGGGGTTCAAACTCACAACTTTAGTGGTGCTAGGCACTGATTGCACAGTTGTAAATCCAACTACCATACGATCACGACCACGACAGCCCCCTTTTCATTTTGTCACTTACCTAAATGATCCAAGTCTTCTCCCTCTTGGTACCAAACAAAATGTAGCATTATATAATAACTTCTTGTAGTCATACCTGTAATAAAAAATTAAAACTATAATTCCCATACTTCATGTGTGTTTTATTTTAGATATTATTTTGACCTACTATACAACAGGACATGTGATTACCCTTCTGAAGTACACAATAACATATTTGTATTCTGTTGGTTTCTCTGATTTTAAATATAAATGTAATCCAAGGCAGATATAAATATTGAGTAATTTAAGTATGAGTTCCCTACTTACAGATATAAAACTATTGAGTACGAGTTGCCTACTTACAGATATAAAACTATTGAGTACGAGTTCCCTACTTACAGATATAAAACTATTGAGTACGAGTTTCCTACTTACAGATATAAAACTATTGAGTACGAGTTTCCTACTTACAGATATAAAACTATTGAGTACGAGTTTCCTACTTAAAGATATAAAACTATTGAGTATGAGTTTCCTACTTACAGATATAAAACTATTGAGTACGAGTTTCCTACTTACAGATATAAAACTATTGAGTACGAGTTTCCTACTTACAGATATAAAACTATTGAGTACGAGTTTCCTACTTACAGATATAAAACTATTGAGTACGAGTTTCCTACTTACAGATATAAAACTATTGAGTACGAGTTTCCTACTTACAGATATAAAACTATTGAGTACGAGTTGCCTACTTACAGATATAAAACTATTGAGTACGAGTTTCCTACTTAAAGATATAAAACTATTGAGTATGAGTTTCCTACTTACAGATATAAAACTATTGAGTACGAGTTTCCTACTTACAGATATAAAACTATTGAGTACGAGTTTCCTACTTACAGATATAAAACTATTGAGTACGAGTTTCCTACTTACAGATATAAAACTATTGAGTACGAGTTTCCTACTTACAGATATAAAACTATTGAGTACGAGTTTCCTACTTACAGATATAAAACTATTGAGTTTTTTACTCGTACCCCACATTCCTCCAATCAGATCACTGTATTTATTATACATAACAGTATTCCAATTGGTAGTTTTCTGAGTACATAAACATGAAAGTGGTTAAACATGCTTTCGATATGCATGCACACACGCATTTATGAATGCACTCGCACAATGAAATTTTATCAAAATAAACATGAACAAACCCTGTAGGTCAGGACTTGCAGTCATAAGACGCTTGAATATGATTTTGATACACACGCACGTACACATACACACGCCATGAAACTTTTATCAAAATATTCATTAGAAAACTTAACTACTGCAAATAAAGCCAGATGTATTTAATTGAAATGTGCTGACATTTTGACTAAAACCACAAGATTCTGCAGAATATGAAATCAGCTTCTAAAAATATCACTAATTCTTTTAAGTTGTCAAGTGCATTGTTGGTGCATTTGATATTCAAATATTTTATTTTAAGAAATATGCAGTTTTGATCAAACACTGATATTGATTTTACTATAACTATTAAAGATGATTTGATTAACGGCCAGGGTTTTATTATTAGAGACAGTAATATGGCTGTTTTAAATTGTAATAATTCGTAATAATTCCCACACCAGCTTCCTCCTCAATGAACTTGCCAAGATACCGTCATAATATGTTAATAGGATGCAGAGAACAATTATAACAAATATAAGATACTTCTGAATCTGAAAATCCCAATAGATATGACTAAATACCAATTTCTATAACATTCTGTCTTTTACAATCAATTCTGCTATCATGTGTCACTTTTTGGTATTAAGATGGATCTTTTGTTGTCAGCTTGGTGAAACAATTTAATAGGTAGTGTCATGTCGAGTATTCAGAATGTGTCTTTTATCAGTTCAGCAGGACATTTCTCTTTTACATTTACTCTGCCATAGTTGGTAATTAGTTGTATTTTCAATAATCATTACCATTCCCAAAGCATCCATCTTTTTTTGTGCTGCTGATTTTTTATTTTTTTATTTGGTGTATATATACTCAAAGGACCAAACAGAACCTGTACCTACCACAGAACCTGTACCTACCACAAAAGTTTTGGAACACAAAGATTATTTTTTTTACTATTTTCATGAAGTTATTTCTAATTAAAGTAAGCTTTTTTCAGATACAATGTATATTTTGAAAGAAAAAATATGGAAAAATGTGTCCATAGCAGTCTTCGTCCCAACCCACTTGTCCGAAGCCCGGGATAAGTGAAACTGGATTCAGACTTGTACAAGTGAAAATGATGAAAATGATGAAAGAATTTTTTTGAATAAATAGAAAAATTTTCGAAATTTGGCTTCACAAGTTTAGGGCAAGTAGGTGAAAAAAATTAAGGCAAAAACTGCATAGGACACTGATGCCTTGGATTCCAGGTATTTAAGTAAACAGGTATTTTGCAGCAAATCAAAGGACAGAAATCCAGAGAGGTAAAAGTAGTAAAGCCAAAAACCGAACATGGCCTTTCTTTTATGGTCTCTGATTATAAATTTCAAATCGCTTGCTAAAGCTGTTGACCGGAAACCATAATACATGGCATATAAACTTAATTTGCCAGGGCCGTCTTAACACCATAATAGGCCCCCGGGCACAGCCCACTTGTTATCATAAAAAATTAACATTAATATTGCTCATTATCTGTAGTCAAACACACACTAAATATACATTTTCCAATAACAAATATTTACAGTTTATTATGATAGTATAGTATTTATTTTTTTACTGACAGCAAGTCACAACATACATAGATTAGCATGGGCTCCTATGCTCGTGGGCCTCCCAGGCAACTACCCGGTGTGCGCCAATGCTTTAAGATGGCACTGACTGATTGCCTAGTGTCAGGGGCATAAAAATTTCCCATCTTCCTACAGACTTCACAAATTGAGAACTGAGTTGCACTTACAACAAACCAATATTTTTTTCAGCATGGCCTAACATTTTCTAGAATCAATTCCATTCTCATATGAAATTAACATCAATACCGAATATTAAAAATTTTGTGATTTTACAAACATCAAGAAAGAAAGAAATTAGATTAATAATTATCACCTGTCATTAACAGAATATAAACGAGGTTTAGATATCACTGGTGTTAGATACTGGTAATTAAATGAATGGTGATTGATTGGTGTTTAATGCCATGTCTACAATTTTTTATCTAAATTCAAGACTAAAACAAGTTGTATTTTTAATTAAATGATTCTGGCTGCTTTGGACTTGATTGGTGCATATAGAGAAGCATTTTAATCTTGTAATTGTGGTAGGGACAAAAAGAATTTTGAAAGTTAAACATTTAAAATTAGGCCATTTATAACTAATTAATAAATTGATAAATTGTTTATTTGCCCTGACATGACCTACCAGACATTTTTTTTTTTTATTTATAATATTACATTTTTTTTTTTTTTTCTGGATAATCCAAGTTCCATAGCAATGAGGTAACTTATTCTAAATTTTAACACATTTTAAAGGGGAAAAATTTCCCTACCTACATTGTGCTTACCCATGGGTCAGGTTTGGGCAAATTAATTTTTTTTATGAGTGACCTTATTTTTTTCATAATTCCAAAAATCACCTATTTTTCTCTCCCTCTCTCTCACTTCATGAGAAAGTGATACATGTGTGTATCTAGTTTATAAAAGTGTGTTAGGTAGAGATCATTAAAAACTCATTAGGTACCAAGAAATATTTACAAAAATTGAGAACTATTTGGATACAATTTGGGTTAAGTTTTTTCTTTCTACAAAGATTGATGTGATTTTGATATTTATTTCAGAAGTATGCTGTTATAGATACACTGGAGGTAGAGTAATACAACTAATAGGTCAGACTACAGTAACATATCTGACTGTCCTCACAATCAACACCAGTCTTCCCTCCCAAGACAAGTCAAGCTTTGTACGGACTAGTAAATTTTTCAGTTTTTATTAAGACATATCTATAAAATAAATTCAAGAATTTGATTCAAATCAGTAAATTCAAATTTTCATTTTGATTTCACCATGTCTTGTACAAATAATGGGCTTATGCATAGCACAGCAATGATAAGACCATAACATGCACTCATGATGTGTGTGAAAAGCACGTGTACATGTGGACACAATATTGTTCCAATCTGATAATTCAAAATCAGTTGTTAATATAATTTTAATTGTGTTTACTACATGTACAATAGTAAAAACAAGACAAATGTCCAAAATACCACTATGTCCAACATACCACAATGTCCAAAATACCACTATGTCCAAAATACCACTATGTCCAACATACCACAATGTCCAAAATACCACTATGTCCAACATACCACAATGTCCAAAATACCACTATGTCCAACATACCACTATGTCCAACATACCACAATGTCCAACATACCACAATGTCCAACATACCACTATGTCCAACATACCACTATGTCCAACATACCACAATGTCCAAAATACCACTATGTCCAACATACCACTATGTCCAACATACCACTATGTCCAACATACCACAATGTCCAACATACCACAATGTCCAACATACCACAATGTCCAACATACCACAATGTCCAACATACCACAATGTCCAAAATACCACTATGTCCAACATACCACAATGTCCAAAATACCACTATGTCCAACATACCACTATGTCCAAAATACCACTATGTCCAACATACCACTATGTCCAACATACCACAATGTCCAACATACCACAATGTCCAACATACCACAATGTCCAACATACCACAATGTCCAACATACCACAATGTCCAAAATACCACTATGTCCAACATACCACAATGTCCAACATACCACTATGTCCAACATACCACAATGTCCAAAATACCACTATGTCCAACATACCACAATGTCCAAAATGCCACTCTGTCCAACATACCACTATGTCCAACATACCACAATGTCCAACATACCACAATGTCCAACATACCACAATGTCCAACATACCACTCTGTCCAACATACCACTCTGTCCAACATACCACAATGTCCAACATACCACAATGTCCAACATACCACTCTGTCCAACATACCACAATGTCCAACATACCACTCTGTCCAACATACCACTCTGTCCAACATACCACAATGTCCAACATACCACTATGTCCAACATACCACTATGTCCAACATACCACTATGTCCAACATACCACTATGTCCAACATACCACTATGTCCAACATACCACACTGTCCAACATACCACAATGTCCAACATACCACAATGTCCAACATACCACTATGTCCAACATACCACAATGTCCAACATATCACTATGTCCAAACACAATACAAAGACATGCCATAATATAACCACACAATTTTGGTCTTGGAATTTTTTTTAAATATCACTATCCATTTTAATGATCATTAATCAGGTTTTTAATCCTCCTGATTCCCCCTCCTCCTTTTCTCTCCAGTAAAACCTCATATTAATCAGGTTTTTAATCCTCCTGATTCCCCCTCCTCCTTTTCTCCCCAGTAAAACCTCATATTAATCAGATTTTTAATCCTCCTGTTTCCACCTCCCCCTTTTCTCTCCAGTAAAACCTCATATTAATCAGGTTTTTAATCCTCCTGATTCCCCTTCCTCCTTTTCTCCCCAGTAAAACCTCATATTAATCAGATTTTTAATCCTCCTGTTTCCACCTCCCCCTTTTCTCTCCAGTAAAACCTCATATTAATCAGATTTTTAATCCTCCTGATTCCCCCTCCTCCTTTTCTCTCCAGTAAAACCTCATATTAATCAGGTTTTTAATCCTCCTGATTCCCCCTCCTCCTTTTCTCTCCAGTAAAACCTCATATTAATCAGGTTTTTAATCCTCCTGATTCCCCCTCCTCCTTTTCTCCCCAGTAAAACCTCATATTAATCAGATTTTTAATCCTCCTGTTTCCACCTCCCCCTTTTCTCTCCAGTAAAACCTCATATTAATCAGATTTTTAATCTATCAACACCTAAAAAACAATTCCCCCACAATGTTGTAAAACTTTCACCTCTGATAATCAACACTAACTTCTTGAAACTAAAATCCACCCTGTAATTTATTGTAAATCTTAGTAAATAGGAAAAAAGCTTAAATCTACAGTTGATGACTTCAAAGAGATTATTATTTTTCTTCAAAACAATTAAGATTACATATGGGAAAGCTGTGTACATGTCATGATGCCAAAAAAAACTATTTACTCATCTTGAAGACATTATTTGTTTTTGATTCCTGTCTGATATCCATTAAATTTGTTATATTTAAACTTTTCTTACCCTCCAATACACAATACATTGTACATTCCTCAATATCTGTCTCCCTTAAACTTCTCTTACCCTCCAATACACAATACATTGTACATTCCTCAATATCTGTCTCTCCTTAAACTTCTCTTACCCTCCAATACACAATACATTGTACATTCCTCAATATCTGTCTCTCCTTAAACTTCTCTTACCCTCCAATACACAATACATTGTACATTCCTCAATATCTGTCTCCCCTTAAACTTCTCTTACCCTCCAATACACAATACATTGTACATTCCTCAATATCTGTCTCTCCTTAAACTTCTCTTACCCTCCAATACACAATACATTGTACATTCCTCAATATCTGTCTCTCCTTAAACTTCTCTTACCCTCCAATACACAATACATTGTACATTCCTCAATATCTGTCTCTCCTTAAACTTCTCTTACCCTCCAATACACAATACATTGTACATTCCTCAATATCTGTCTCTCCTTAAACTTCTCTTACCCTCCAATACACAATACATTGTACATTCCTCAATATCTGTCTCTCCTTAAACTTCTCTTACCCTCCAATACACAATACATTGTACATTCCTCAATATCTGTCTCTCCTTAAACTTCTCTTACCCTCCAATACACAATACATTGTACATTCCTCAATATCTGTCTCTCCTTAAACTTCTCTTACCCTCCAATACACAATACATTGTACATTCCTCAATATCTGTCTCTCCTTAAACTTCTCTTACCCTCCAATACACAATACATTGTACATTCCTCAATATCTGTCTCTCCTTAAACTTCTCTTACCCTCCAATACACAATACATTGTACATTCCTCAATATCTGTCTCTCCTTAAACTTCTCTTACCCTCCAATACACAATACATTGTACATTCCTCAATATCTGTCTCTCCTTAAACTTCTCTTACCCTCCAATACACAATACATTGTACATTCCTCAATATCTGTCTCTCCTTAAACTTCTCTTACCCTCCAATACACAATACATTGTACATTCCTCAATATCTGTCTCTCCTTAAACTTCTCTTACCCTCCAATACACAATACATTGTACATTCCTCAATATCTGTCTCCCCTTAAACTTCTCTTACCCTCCAATACACAATACATTGTACATTCCTCAATATCTGTCTCTCCTTAAACTTCTCTTACCCTCCAATACACAATACATTGTACATTCCTCAATATCTGTCTCTCCTTAAACTTCTCTTACCCTCCAATACACAATACATTGTACATTCCTCAATATCTGTCTCTCCTTAAACTTCTCTTACCCTCCAATACACAATACATTGTACATTCCTCAATATCTGTCTCTCCTTAAACTTCTCTTACCCTCCAATACACAATACATTGTACATTCCTCAATATCTGTCTCTCCTTAAACTTCTCTTACCCTCCAATACACAATACATTGTACATTCCTCAATATCTGTCTCTCCTTAAACTTCTCTTACCCTCCAATACACAATACATTGTACATTCCTCAATATCTGTCTCTCCTTAAACTTCTCTTACCCTCCAATACACAATACATTGTACATTCCTCAATATCTGTCTCTCCTTAAACTTCTCTTACCCTCCAATACACAATACATTGTACATTCCTCAATATCTGTCTCTCCTTAAACTTCTCTTACCCTCCAATACACAATACATTGTACATTCCTCAATATCTGTCTCCCCTTAAACTTCTCTTACCCTCCAATACACAATACATTGTACATTCCTCAATATCTGTCTCTCCTTAAACTTCTCTTACCCTCCAATACACAATACATTGTACATTCCTCAATATCTGTCTCTCCTTAAACTTCTCTTACCCTCCAATACACAATACATTGTACATTCCTCAATATCTGTCTCTCCTTAAACTTCTCTTACCCTCCAATACACAATACATTGTACATTCCTCAATATCTGTCTCTCCCTTAAACTTCTCTTACCCTCCAATACACAATACATTGTACATTCCTCAATATCTGTCTCCCCTTAAACTTCTCTTACCCTCCAATACACAATACATTGTACATTCCTCAATATCTGTCTCTCCTTAAACTTCTCTTACCCTCCAATACACAATACATTGTACATTCCTCAATATCTGTCTCTCCTTAAACTTCTCTTACCCTCCAATACACAATACATTGTACATTCCTCAATATCTGTCTCTCCTTAAACTTCTCTTACCCTCCAATACACAATACATTGTACATTCCTCAATATCTGTCTCTCCTTAAACTTCTCTTACCCTCCAATACACAATACATTGTACATTCCTCAATATCTGTCTCTCCTTAAACTTCTCTTACCCTCCAATACACAATACATTGTACATTCCTCAATATCTGTCTCCCCTTAAACTTCTCTTACCCTCCAATACACAATACATTGTACATTCCTCAATATCTGTCTCTCCTTAAACTTCTCTTACCCTCCAATACACAATACATTGTACATTCCTCAATATCTGTCTCTCCTTAAACTTCTCTTACCCTCCAATACACAATACATTGTACATTCCTCAATATCTGTCTCTCCTTAAACTTCTCTTACCCTCCAATACACAATACATTGTACATTCCTCAATATCTGTCTCCCCTTAAACTTCTCTTACCCTCCAATACACAATACATTGTACATTCCTCAATATCTGTCTCTCCTTAAACTTCTCTTACCCTCCAATACACAATACATTGTACATTCCTCAATATCTGTCTCTCCTTAAACTTCTCTTACCCTCCAATACACAATACATTGTACATTCCTCAATATCTGTCTCTCCTTAAACTTCTCTTACCCTCCAATACACAATACATTGTACATTCCTCAATATCTGTCTCTCCTTAAACTTCTCTTACCCTCCAATACACAATACATTGTACATTCCTCAATATCTGTCTCCCCTTAAACTTCTCTTACCCTCCAATACACAATACATTGTACATTCCTCAATATCTGTCTCTCCTTAAACTTCTCTTACCCTCCAATACACAATACATTGTACATTCCTCAATATCTGTCTCTCCTTAAACTTCTCTTACCCTCCAATACACAATACATTGTACATTCCTCAATATCTGTCTCTCCTTAAACTTCTCTTACCCTCCAATACACAATACATTGTACATTCCTCAATATCTGTCTCTCCTTAAACTTCTCTTACCCTCCAATACACAATACATTGTACATTCCTCAATATCTGTCTCTCCTTAAACTTCTCTTACCCTCCAATACACAATACATTGTACATTCCTCAATATCTGTCTCTCCTTAAACTTCTCTTACCCTCCAATACACAATACATTGTACATTCCTCAATATCTGTCTCTCCCTTAAACTTCTCTTACCCTCCAATACACAATACATTGTACATTCCTCAATATCTGTCTCTCCTTAAACTTCTCTTACCCTCCAATACACAATACATTGTACATTCCTCAATATCTGTCTCCCCTTAAACTTCTCTTACCCTCCAATACACAATACATTGTACATTCCTCAATATCTGTCTCTCCTTAAACTTCTCTTACCCTCCAATACACAATACATTGTACATTCCTCAATATCTGTCTCTCCTTAAACTTCTCTTACCCTCCAATACACAATACATTGTACATTCCTCAATATCTGTCTCTCCTTAAACTTCTCTTACCCTCCAATACACAATACATTGTACATTCCTCAATATCTGTCTCCCCTTAAACTTCTCTTACCCTCCAATACACAATACATTGTACATTCCTCAATATCTGTCTCCCCTTAAACTTCTCTTACCCTCCAATACACAATACATTGTACATTCCTCAATATCTGTCTCTCCCTTAAACTTCTCTTACCCTCCAATACACAATACATTGTACATTCCTCAATATCTGTCTCTCCTTAAACTTCTCTTACCCTCCAATACACAATACATTGTACATTCCTCAATATCTGTCTCCCCTTAAACTTCTCTTACCCTCCAATACACAATACATTGTACATTCCTCAATATCTGTCTCCCTTAAACTTCTCTTACCCTCCAATACACAATACATTGTACATTCCTCAATATCTGTCTCTCCTTAAACTTCTCTTACCCTCCAATACACAATACATTGTACATTCCTCAATATCTGTCTCCCCTTAAACTTCTCTTACCCTCCAATACACAATACATTGTACATTCCTCAATATCTGTCTCTCCTTAAACTTCTCTTACCCTCCAATACACAATACATTGTACATTCCTCAATATCTGTCTCCCCTTAAACTTCTCTTACCCTCCAATACACAATACATTGTACATTCCTCAATATCTGTCTCTCCTTAAACTTCTCTTACCCTCCAATACACAATACATTGTACATTCCTCAATATCTGTCTCTCCTTAAACTTCTCTTACCCTCCAATACACAATACATTGTACATTCCTCAATATCTGTCTCTCCTTAAACTTCTCTTACCCTCCAATACACAATACATTGTACATTCCTCAATATCTGTCTCCCCTTAAACTTCTCTTACCCTCCAATACACAATACATTGTACATTCCTCAATATCTGTCTCCCCTTAAACTTCTCTTACCCTCCAATACACAATACATTGTACATTCCTCAATATCTGTCTCTCCTTAAACTTCTCTTACCCTCCAATACACAATACATTGTACATTCCTCAATATCTGTCTCTCCTTAAACTTCTCTTACCCTCCAATACACAATACATTGTACATTCCTCAATATCTGTCTCCCCTTAAACTTCTCTTACCCTCCAATACACAATACATTGTACATTCCTCAATATCTGTCTCCCCTTAAACTTCTCTTACCCTCCAATACACAATACATTGTACATTCCTCAATATCTGTCTCTCCTTAAACTTCTCTTACCCTCCAATACACAATACATTGTACATTCCTCAATATCTGTCCTCCCTTAAACTTCTCTTACCCTCCAATACACAATACATTGTACATTCCTCAATATCTGTCTCTCCTTAAACTTCTCTTACCCTCCAATACACAATACATTGTACATTCCTCAATATCTGTCTCTCCTTAAACTTCTCTTACCCTCCAATACACAATACATTGTACATTCCTCAATATCTGTCTCTCCTTAAACTTCTCTTACCCTCCAATACACAATACATTGTACATTCCTCAATATCTGTCTCTCCTTAAACTTCTCTTACCCTCCAATACACAATACATTGTACATTCCTCAATATCTGTCTCTCCTTAAACTTCTCTTACCCTCCAATACACAATACATTGTACATTCCTCAATATCTGTCTCTCCTTAAACTTCTCTTACCCTCCAATACACAATACATTGTACATTCCTCAATATCTGTCTCTCCTTAAACTTCTCTTACCCTCCAATACACAATACATTGTACATTCCTCAATATCTGTCTCCCCTTAAACTTCTCTTACCCTCCAATACACAATACATTGTACATTCCTCAATATCTGTCTCCCCTTAAACTTCTCTTACCCTCCAATACACAATACATTGTACATTCCTCAATATCTGTCTCTCCTTAAACTTCTCTTACCCTCCAATACACAATACATTGTACATTCCTCAATATCTGTCTCCCTTAAACTTCTCTTACCCTCCAATACACAATACATTGTACATTCCTCAATATCTGTCTCCCCTTAAACTTCTCTTACCCTCCAATACACAATACATTGTACATTCCTCAATATCTGTCTCCCCTTAAACTTCTCTTACCCTCCAATACACAATACATTGTACATTCCTCAATATCTGTCTCCCCTTAAACTTCTCTTACCCTCCAATACACAATACATTGTACATTCCTCAATATCTGTCTCTCCTTAAACTTCTCTTACCCTCCAATACACAATACATTGTACATTCCTCAATATCTGTCTCTCCTTAAACTTCTCTTACCCTCCAATACACAATACATTGTACATTCCTCAATATCTGTCTCTCCTTAAACTTCTCTTACCCTCCAATACACAATACATTGTACATTCCTCAATATCTGTCTCTCCCTTAAACTTCTCTTACCCTCCAATACACAATACATTGTACATTCCTCAATATCTGTCTCTCCTTAAACTTCTCTTACCCTCCAATACACAATACATTGTACATTCCTCAATATCTGTCTCTCCTTAAACTTCTCTTACCCTCCAATACACAATACATTGTACATTCCTCAATATCTGTCTCCCCTTAAACTTCTCTTACCCTCCAATACACAATACATTGTACATTCCTCAATATCTGTCTCTCCTTAAACTTCTCTTACCCTCCAATACACAATACATTGTACATTCCTCAATATCTGTCTCCCCTTAAACTTCTCTTACCCTCCAATACACAATACATTGTACATTCCTCAATATCTGTCTCTCCTTAAACTTCTCTTACCCTCCAATACACAATACATTGTACATTCCTCAATATCTGTCTCTCCTTAAACTTCTCTTACCCTCCAATACACAATACATTGTACATTCCTCAATATCTGTCTCCCCTTAAACTTCTCTTACCCTCCAATACACAATACATTGTACATTCCTCAATATCTGTCTCTCCTTAAACTTCTCTTACCCTCCAATACACAATACATTGTACATTCCTCAATATCTGTCTCTCCTTAAACTTCTCTTACCCTCCAATACACAATACATTGTACATTCCTCAATATCTGTCTCTCCTTAAACTTCTCTTACCCTCCAATACACAATACATTGTACATTCCTCAATATCTGTCTCTCCTTAAACTTCTCTTACCCTCCAATACACAATACATTGTACATTCCTCAATATCTGTCTCCCTTAAACTTCTCTTACCCTCCAATACACAATACATTGTACATTCCTCAATATCTGTCTCTCCTTAAACTTCTCTTACCCTCCAATACACAATACATTGTACATTCCTCAATATCTGTCTCTCCTTAAACTTCTCTTACCCTCCAATACACAATACATTGTACATTCCTCAATATCTGTCTCTCCCTTAAACTTCTCTTACCCTCCAATACACAATACATTGTACATTCCTCAATATCTGTCTCTCCCTTAAACTTCTCTTACCCTCCAATACACAATACATTGTACATTCCTCAATATCTGTCTCCCTTAAACTTCTCTTACCCTCCAATACACAATACATTGTACATTCCTCAATATCTGTCTCTCCTTAAACTTCTCTTACCCTCCAATACACAATACATTGTACATTCCTCAATATCTGTCTCTCCCTTAAACTTCTCTTACCCTCCAATACACAATACATTGTACATTCCTCAATATCTGTCTCTCCTTAAACTTCTCTTACCCTCCAATACACAATACATTGTACATTCCTCAATATCTGTCTCTCCTTAAACTTCTCTTACCCTCCAATACACAATACATTGTACATTCCTCAATATCTGTCTCTCCTTAAACTTCTCTTACCCTCCAATACACAATACATTGTACATTCCTCAATATCTGTCTCTCCTTAAACTTCTCTTACCCTCCAATACACAATACATTGTACATTCCTCAATATCTGTCTCTCCTTAAACTTCTCTTACCCTCCAATACACAATACATTGTACATTCCTCAATATCTGTCTCTCCTTAAACTTCTCTTACCCTCCAATACACAATACATTGTACATTCCTCAATATCTGTCTCTCCTTAAACTTCTCTTACCCTCCAATACACAATACATTGTACATTCCTCAATATCTGTCTCTCCTTAAACTTCTCTTACCCTCCAATACACAATACATTGTACATTCCTCAATATCTGTCTCTCCTTAAACTTCTCTTACCCTCCAATACACAATACATTGTACATTCCTCAATATCTGTCTCTCCTTAAACTTCTCTTACCCTCCAATACACAATACATTGTACATTCCTCAATATCTGTCTCCCCTTAAACTTCTCTTACCCTCCAATACACAATACATTGTACATTCCTCAATATCTGTCTCCCCTTAAACTTCTCTTACCCTCCAATACACAATACATTGTACATTCCTCAATATCTGTCTCTCCTTAAACTTCTCTTACCCTCCAATACACAATACATTGTACATTCCTCAATATCTGTCTCTCCTTAAACTTCTCTTACCCTCCAATACACAATACATTGTACATTCCTCAATATCTGTCTCTCCTTAAACTTCTCTTACCCTCCAATACACAATACATTGTACATTCCTCAATATCTGTCTCCCCTTAAACTTCTCTTACCCTCCAATACACAATACATTGTACATTCCTCAATATCTGTCTCTCCTTAAACTTCTCTTACCCTCCAATACACAATACATTGTACATTCCTCAATATCTGTCTCTCCTTAAACTTCTCTTACCCTCCAATACACAATACATTGTACATTCCTCAATATCTGTCTCTCCTTAAACTTCTCTTACCCTCCAATACACAATACATTGTACATTCCTCAATATCTGTCTCTCCTTAAACTTCTCTTACCCTCCAATACACAATACATTGTACATTCCTCAATATCTGTCTCCCCTTAAACTTCTCTTACCCTCCAATACACAATACATTGTACATTCCTCAATATCTGTCTCTCCTTAAACTTCTCTTACCCTCCAATACACAATACATTGTACATTCCTCAATATCTGTCTCTCCCTTAAACTTCTCTTACCCTCCAATACACAATACATTGTACATTCCTCAATATCTGTCTCTCCTTAAACTTCTCTTACCCTCCAATACACAATACATTGTACATTCCTCAATATCTGTCTCTCCTTAAACTTCTCTTACCCTCCAATACACAATACATTGTACATTCCTCAATATCTGTCTCTCCTTAAACTTCTCTTACCCTCCAATACACAATACATTGTACATTCCTCAATATCTGTCTCCCCTTAAACTTCTCTTACCCTCCAATACACAATACATTGTACATTCCTCAATATCTGTCTCTCCTTAAACTTCTCTTACCCTCCAATACACAATACATTGTACATTCCTCAATATCTGTCTCTCCTTAAACTTCTCTTACCCTCCAATACACAATACATTGTACATTCCTCAATATCTGTCTCTCCTTAAACTTCTCTTACCCTCCAATACACAATACATTGTACATTCCTCAATATCTGTCTCTCCTTAAACTTCTCTTACCCTCCAATACACAATACATTGTACATTCCTCAATATCTGTCTCTCCTTAAACTTCTCTTACCCTCCAATACACAATACATTGTACATTCCTCAATATCTGTCTCTCCTTAAACTTCTCTTACCCTCCAATACACAATACATTGTACATTCCTCAATATCTGTCTCTCCTTAAACTTCTCTTACCCTCCAATACACAATACATTGTACATTCCTCAATATCTGTCTCTCCTTAAACTTCTCTTACCCTCCAATACACAATACATTGTACATTCCTCAATATCTGTCTCTCCCTTAAACTTCTCTTACCCTCCAATACACAATACATTGTACATTCCTCAATATCTGTCTCTCCTTAAACTTCTCTTACCCTCCAATACACAATACATTGTACATTCCTCAATATCTGTCTCTCCTTAAACTTCTCTTACCCTCCAATACACAATACATTGTACATTCCTCAATATCTGTCTCTCCTTAAACTTCTCTTACCCTCCAATACACAATACATTGTACATTCCTCAATATCTGTCTCCCTTAAACTTCTCTTACCCTCCAATACACAATACATTGTACATTCCTCAATATCTGTCTCTCCTTAAACTTCTCTTACCCTCCAATACACAATACATTGTACATTCCTCAATATCTGTCTCTCCTTAAACTTCTCTTACCCTCCAATACACAATACATTGTACATTCCTCAATATCTGTCTCTCCTTAAACTTCTCTTACCCTCCAATACACAATACATTGTACATTCCTCAATATCTGTCTCTCCTTAAACTTCTCTTACCCTCCAATACACAATACATTGTACATTCCTCAATATCTGTCTCTCCTTAAACTTCTCTTACCCTCCAATACACAATACATTGTACATTCCTCAATATCTGTCTCCCCTTAAACTTCTCTTACCCTCCAATACACAATACATTGTACATTCCTCAATATCTGTCTCTCCTTAAACTTCTCTTACCCTCCAATACACAATACATTGTACATTCCTCAATATCTGTCTCTCCTTAAACTTCTCTTACCCTCCAATACACAATACATTGTACATTCCTCAATATCTGTCTCTCCCTTAAACTTCTCTTACCCTCCAATACACAATACATTGTACATTCCTCAATATCTGTCTCCCCTTAAACTTCTCTTACCCTCCAATACACAATACATTGTACATTCCTCAATATCTGTCTCCCCTTAAACTTCTCTTACCCTCCAATACACAATACATTGTACATTCCTCAATATCTGTCTCTTCCTTAAACTTCTCTTACCCTCCAATACACAATACATTGTACATTCCTCAATATCTGTCTCTCCTTAAACTTCTCTTACCCTCCAATACACAATACATTGTACATTCCTCAATATCTGTCTCCCCTTAAACTTCTCTTACCCTCCAATACACAATACATTGTACATTCCTCAATATCTGTCTCTCCTTAAACTTCTCTTACCCTCCAATACACAATACATTGTACATTCCTCAATATCTGTCTCCCCTTAAACTTCTCTTACCCTCCAATACACAATACATTGTACATTCCTCAATATCTGTCTCTCCTTAAACTTCTCTTACCCTCCAATACACAATACATTGTACATTCCTCAATATCTGTCTCTCCTTAAACTTCTCTTACCCTCCAATACACAATACATTGTACATTCCTCAATATCTGTCTCTCCTTAAACTTCTCTTACCCTCCAATACACAATACATTGTACATTCCTCAATATCTGTCTCTCCTTAAACTTCTCTTACCCTCCAATACACAATACATTGTACATTCCTCAATATCTGTCTCCCCTTAAACTTCTCTTACCCTCCAATACACAATACATTGTACATTCCTCAATATCTGTCTCTCCTTAAACTTCTCTTACCCTCCAATACACAATACATTGTACATTCCTCAATATCTGTCTCCCTTAAACTTCTCTTACCCTCCAATACACAATACATTGTACATTCCTCAATATCTGTCTCTCCTTAAACTTCTCTTACCCTCCAATACACAATACATTGTACATTCCTCAATATCTGTCTCTCCTTAAACTTCTCTTACCCTCCAATACACAATACATTGTACATTCCTCAATATCTGTCTCTCCTTAAACTTCTCTTACCCTCCAATACACAATACATTGTACATTCCTCAATATCTGTCTCTCCTTAAACTTCTCTTACCCTCCAATACACAATACATTGTACATTCCTCAATATCTGTCTCTCCTTAAACTTCTCTTACCCTCCAATACACAATACATTGTACATTCCTCAATATCTGTCTCTCCTTAAACTTCTCTTACCCTCCAATACACAATACATTGTACATTCCTCAATATCTGTCTCTCCTTAAACTTCTCTTACCCTCCAATACACAATACATTGTACATTCCTCAATATCTGTCTCCCCTTAAACTTCTCTTACCCTCCAATACACAATACATTGTACATTCCTCAATATCTGTCTCTCCTTAAACTTCTCTTACCCTCCAATACACAATACATTGTACATTCCTCAATATCTGTCTCCCCTTAAACTTCTCTTACCCTCCAATACACAATACATTGTACATTCCTCAATATCTGTCTCCTCCTTAAACTTCTCTTACCCTCCAATACACAATACATTGTACATTCCTCAATATCTGTCTCCCCTTAAACTTCTCTTACCCTCCAATACACAATACATTGTACATTCCTCAATATCTGTCTCTCCTTAAACTTCTCTTACCCTCCAATACACAATACATTGTACATTCCTCAATATCTGTCTCTCCTTAAACTTCTCTTACCCTCCAATACACAATACATTGTACATTCCTCAATATCTGTCTCCCCTTAAACTTCTCTTACCCTCCAATACACAATACATTGTACATTCCTCAATATCTGTCTCTCCCTTAAACTTCTCTTACCCTCCAATACACAATACATTGTACATTCCTCAATATCTGTCTCCCCTTAAACTTCTCTTACCCTCCAATACACAATACATTGTACATTCCTCAATATCTGTCTCTCCTTAAACTTCTCTTACCCTCCAATACACAATACATTGTACATTCCTCAATATCTGTCTCTCCTTAAACTTCTCTTACCCTCCAATACACAATACATTGTACATTCCTCAATATCTGTCTCCCTTAAACTTCTCTTACCCTCCAATACACAATACATTGTACATTCCTCAATATCTGTCTCTCCTTAAACTTCTCTTACCCTCCAATACACAATACATTGTACATTCCTCAATATCTGTCTCTCCTTAAACTTCTCTTACCCTCCAATACACAATACATTGTACATTCCTCAATATCTGTCTCTCCTTAAACTTCTCTTACCCTCCAATACACAATACATTGTACATTCCTCAATATCTGTCTCTCCTTAAACTTCTCTTACCCTCCAATACACAATACATTGTACATTCCTCAATATCTGTCTCCCCTTAAACTTCTCTTACCCTCCAATACACAATACATTGTACATTCCTCAATATCTGTCTCCCCTTAAACTTCTCTTACCCTCCAATACACAATACATTGTACATTCCTCAATATCTG